>CM014731.1:84126240-84139098 GCA_004329165.1 Spatholobus suberectus | reverse complement strand
TATTTTTTATTATGTTATAGGTACAAATATCCATTGGTAAGATGATTAGTCTTTGCCGATAAGTTTGGCTAATTATTTTTAGAAGAATTTTCTCTTTCAACTATATTCTTTTCATCCACAATACTCGAATGTGAGACTTTACTTAAAGGATCCAACTTAGCTCTATTGACCAACATAATGTTGGTGACCCCCGTGTAGTTTATTAATACATGATTCATTTAAATTTACCCAATAAAAAATTAAAATAATGTTATGTTTAGTGAACATTTTGTAGTTGTTTCTTTTTAACTGGCTTTAGTAATTGTTAAATTCAGCCTGCAATTTATTTTCCTTGCATTAAGTTTGATGCCCTGATGATAGTGCAGATGCTAATATGCTATTGCGGGTATATTTTGCTCTCTTAAAGTTTTGACTTAAAAACAAGTTTCATAATTTGTTTGAGGTATGTTTTGAGGCTAGGGAACCCGGAACAGGTCAAATGTGCCTGAGTTCTTTACTATTTTGATTTGTTCGATTAAATGCTCGAAGCATTTGATTGTTTGATGATTAATATCCAATTTCTGATTGAACTATTTAATTTTTGTTTATGGTTTGTTGACCTCTGACTCTGCATTATTCCTAAATCGATGATGCTATAACCAAGGCCTGCACCCTAAAGAATTGCATCTTGTACTGTTAGGTCATTTTTGAAGATTGTCGAATTTAGTTGTCGAAAAGATATACATGAAAGCAAGCTACTTTTTTCGATAAAACATAGATTCTATCAAAATACTCTATTCGACAAAAGAAGAATTAGTATACAGGAAAAAGTTGCTCGAAAATGTCTTAATCAAAATCTGTAAGAATTCAAGTAAAAAATCCCTTATTTGAGAAGAAAGCTACATCATATTCGAGGAAGTATTCTAGTAATGTTTCGACAAAGAATCCTGGACAAATCAGAAAGACGTACAAAGGAGATCATAATAACATCGGAAGCAGTTACCACTCAGACGGTTGCATACAAATATCAACGTAGTTATTTAAAAAGATAACTGTAGACTGTATACGTGTCTTGTTGTAGTGATTTTACCGTTGTTTAAAACATGTATAAATAGATAAACTGTGTAGCCATTATGTCTTGGTTCTGACATTTCACACAAATCCTGTATACCACACACGCCTGCACAAAATGGCTATCGATTCCAAGGAAAACGTGTATATTTTGACCTATCTTTCATTTTAATGTATTACTTTTATTGCACTTCTTTTTCGATAACTCCTTTCTTGTAATGATTTTCGCTTTTAGTGACTTTTATGATCTAGTTTCTTTTTACATTTGTAACTTCTATTCAAGTAATTCGAAACATATCGAAATCATACATTTACATATATTATGAATGAATTCAACGCTAATTCAACTTATAATACAAAACTATAATGAATTTGAGATTACTAAGAAATATGATGAATCACAACACATTAACAAAATCATTCTCAAATTGAAAGTTTAACTGCTAGTTCTAATAAACGAATCCACATTATAATTTTAGATTCTAAGTCCACTTAAAAATATTTATTTGTTGGTTAGAATCTTAGTGAGAAATTATCTATTGAAAATCAAAAACAACTTCGATTTCTCCAACAAATTTCCACCATCAACAAATTGGCACGCTCAGTGGGACATGTTGCCATAACGTTGAGAACTAGTTTTGAGAAATTTGTATGATTTTAAGAAGTGGCAGAATAATGGCCTGTCCTAGTGGTCCAGGCAATCCTGAAAATAATGCTAATCGAAGGAATAGGACGTCTAATAATGACAATAATAATAATATGAACAATCCAGTGTCTGAGGCTAATATAATCCTGTGACAGAAAGTGTAGTAACAACACAAATGGAAGTTGTAAATACTACACAAGGAAATGTGCCTCCATTATTAGAAGTAGGTCCTAGTCATAGTACACCTCTACAAGCAAACCAACCCTGGGGAATGCCAGGATGGAGTTTACAACAAACAAACATGGAAATGCCTTTTGCTCATCCTCAATCAATACCTTCGGCCCATGTGTCGGTACATTCGACACAGCCAAGGAATAAAAATTCAGATTTACAAGGAATGAATTATGCGTTTAACAGTGAACAAATGCAATCATTGGGGGCAAATATGAAAGTAATATGTTAAGGGAAAGTAATTTCTCAACTGGTATTACTAATCAAACTTAATGGCACTTAGACAACAAATGAATCATAGTAACCACGACATGGTGAATATGTTGACTAATCAAATGACTACGGTGTTGAATCCTATGATTCAAACCACTCATAATAGTTACCAATAGTTGTCTATGTTAATGGCAAGGGTTGCAAATGTTTTAGAAAATTCTCAAGGGCAGCGGTTATTAGAAAATCAAACTGCAAATCAAATTCCTATAACTAACGTTATAAATCTTGTTAATAACCGTCAAGGTTGTCTGAAAATCCCTTTACGATAAATCCAAATCAAATTTTAGAGTGAATGCTCAACAAAATCCTGTCTTAGTCAATAGAAACCAAAATGCTGACCAATTTCTAAATTTATTTAGACAAGGTCAACAAATTTTGGAGAAAACAATTTACAAAATCAGCCAATTCCTATGGGTCAAAATATTCAAAATCCACAACAAATAAATCAAATGATTGAACAAGCGCTTAATAGGCATGGTTTTGAAATTGGTTACTATAATCAACCATATTTTGTATCTGCATTTCCTGATCATGTTTTACAAACGGAATTACCGAGAGGATTTAAAGTACCAAAATTTTCCTAAATTTGCTGGAGAATTAGGAGAATCAACGGTAGAACATGTTGCTCGATACCAAATGGAATGTGGGGATATAGCTTCCAATGAAAATCTCCGAATGAATATTTTCCAGTTCTTTAACCAAGAATCATTTACATGGTTCACTACTCTGCCTCCAATTCGATATATAATTGGGTTCAATTGGAAAGAATTTTCCATGAACAATTCTTTAGAGGAGAAACTAGAGGAGTTTGGTGGATTTATTGAATATCAAGAGGTTTAGTTCAGAATCAATCGATGATTATCTGAATAGATTCAGGCAAATAAAATCTAGATGTTATACTCAAATCCCTGAACATAAGTTGGTTCGAATGGCTGTCGCTGGATTAGAATTTCAATTCGAAAGAAGTTAGTGACTCAACAACTGAGGGATATGGCCCAATTGGCTGATAAAGTTAGAAGAATCAAACAAATAAGATTCAAAAAAGATAGAAATAGGAGATTCGAAGGATAAGATTGCATTTGTCGAAACAAAGAAATAGAGGAACTTAGATTAACTTTGATACGAACACTGAATATGAAGATAATGAGGTTAATATAGCAGAACTAAAATCAGGACCTCCTTATGTTTGTCAATTATTGAAACCTGAAGATAAAAATAGAATATCGAATCAAAAATATAGTTTTGATGTAACAAAGGCTGATAAAATATTTGATATTCTGTTGAAAGATAAACAAATTATATTAACTGAAGGACATAAAATACCTTCTTTTGAACAAAGGAAAGGGAAAAAATACTGTAAATATCACAATGTTTTTGGTCATTGGACTAATAACTGTGTTCGTTTCAGGGAAATGATTCAAAAACGATAATTGAAGGGAGATTAAAATTCGAGGAAAAACCTATGCAAATAGATACTGATCCCTTCCAAGTACAAACAAATTATGCTGAGCCTGTTGAAGTTCTTATGGTGAATGCTTCGACCAAAGGTGATGAAACAAAGTCAATAAGGTCTCCAATGTCCAGGAGAATTTGGAAAGGGCTCTGGAAGTTCGAGAAGGAAAATAATCAAATTTTCCCCAGGCAGGTGACACATTGGTCGAGTTTCTAGCGTAAGAAAGATAGCAATACTGAGGTTATGTTATGTCCCGATGCACGCTGTTTTTGACAGGTCTGCTGCGAAAGCCTTCGAGACGTCTGATGTCCAAGGCAATACCAGTTTAACAAACCTATGTTGGAGGATTGAAAGGAAAACAGAATATTAGTATGTCTGTTGTCCAAAAACCCGTGAATCATTTCCAAGGAAGCGCGACGTATGTTCCGAGTGCTCGAGTTCCCCTGAACAATGGTTCCGCAAGGTTACTCGTCTGGAAATATGAAAGCAAGACCTTTCAGATAGGTGATGCTATGTCCAAGATTGGGGAAACTTCAGATCAAAGACCCAGGTATCTTATCCTTACCCCAGAATGTTCAGAAATCTGAATTTTACAGGCCTCCTTGGGAGAATAGAGTATGACAAAACTCAATGGAGGAGAAACCAAGGTTCAGGAAAGCTGCCTTTAGAATCAGCATGAAGGTGGAATAGTGAGAAGACATCGTATGGAGACTGTCAAAGATCAACCTGGTGTTGAGAATGAGGAAGACTTGATAACGGATTGTTTTGAATCTAGATTTGAAGACTCTTTAGAAGATATCTGTGGGGTAGTTTCGATGCTTCCAGTCGAATTTGCTCAACAATATGAGGAATGCCAAGCAATTGAGGATTTCATCAGGGATGATTATTTCAAGGATGCTGTGATTGAATCAAAGGCCATATTGGTTAATCAAGTTTCATGTATTGTGCCAAAATATAACGCTGCAGTGTTTGATCCGCCTACGGAAGAAATGAAAGCACATTGAAACCCTTAGTCCTTACAGTGGTAATTAAAGACAAAAAGTTGATAAAGTGCTATTAGATGGCGGAGCTGCAATAAACATATTGCCGAGGACAATGTTGAAAAGATTTGGGAAGTCAATAGAAGATTTGATTCCATATAACATTGTGGTTTCAAATTTCAGTGGAAAATCCTCGAAATCATATGGAATGGTAGCTCTGATTTTATCGTTGGTAGTCGGAAGCGACCAACTATATTTGTCGTGGTTTCGTTGCAGGCAAGTTTCATTGTCCTTTTGGGAAGAGAATGGATACATGGAATGGGGGCATTGCCTTCCACCGTTCATCAAAAGTTATTTTTCTGGAACGAAGAAGGTCACTTAGAAGTGGTCGAAGCAGACCAAAGCTCATACGAAGCATATGCTTGTTTGCGAATCAACAAGATAAGACCTTGGCTATAACAGCCTCTTTTGAAATAGATGATTCATATTATGTGAATCAAAAAGAAGAGGAGAAGTTTTTCTGGTGAGAACCCGGAGGAGGGATTCAAAATAATTCGAAATGGCCGAAGATGATTCGGCCAAAATTGAATGATGGATGACCAAATTGTTTATTCAGAGCTTTTTAGCTCGAGTATCGCCTACGTGGCCAAAAATAAAGCAAAAGCTTCAGTCATTGAAGCAAGTTCAAGTGGAATGGTTGAGACTGTTGGAAGTCAAGACATGAAAAATGTTGAAGTAGATGTTTGTGTTGAAAATAAAGTAAAAGCTTCAGTCATTGAAGCAAGGTCAAGTGGAATGGTTGAGACTTGTTGGAAGTCAAGACATGAAAATGTTGTAGATGTTTGTGTTGAAAATAACAATGGAATGGCCTTGGAGGCCATGAATAAAGAAAAAGTAAATTCGGCAGAAATTGCGAAATTATAAAAGAAGAAAAGAATTTGAAGAAAAAGAATTCTCGAAAGTCAGAAATCGATTATGGGAAATGAATCAGAGAATCAGAAGTTGGATTGTATATATGACAATTCTTCTCTAGGCTTCGAGAAGAATACATCTCCAAAAAGGAAAATGGAAGCACTAAGATCCTCTCGAGGAGATTAATTTGGGAGATGAAGTAAATCGAAGACCAATTTATATAAGTAAATTGTTGGACAACAATCTGCGCGAACAGATTATTGAACTACTAAAAGAATACAAGGACTGTTTTGCATGGGACTATGATGAAATGCCAGATTAAGTCGAGATTTGGTCGAACACAGATTACCTATACTTCAGGGAAAATGCCAATTAAACAAGCTCCTCGAAGATTTGCACCAGAAGTGGTTTCGAAAATAAAAGAAGAGATCGAAAGGCTACTGAAGGCCAATTTATAAGAACAGCCAGGTATGTTGATTGGATATCTAATATTGTTCCTGTTATTAAAAAGAATGGTAAGATGCGTATATGCATAGATTTTCGAGATTTAAATTCAGCCACTCCTTAAGATGAGTACCCAATGCCCATTGCTGATATGTTAGTCGATTCAGCAGTAGGAAATGAAATTTTAAGTTTATTAGATGGGTATTCAGGCTATAATCAAATATACATAGCAGAGAAAGATATCTCGAAAACAGCTTTTCGATGCCCAGGATCTTTAGGCCTTTATGAATAGTTGTAATGCCTTTTGGATTAAAAAATGCTGGTGCAACATATCAAAGGGCAATGAATCTCATTTTTCATGACTTGATAGGAAAATTTATACAAATTTATATTGATGATATTATTGTTAAACCTGAATCGAAAAACAATCATTTAAACCATTTGAGACAGTCATTCGAAAGAATGAGAAAACATGGTTTAAAGATGAATTCTATTAAGTGTGCGTTTGGTGTGTCTGCAGGAGAATTTTGGGTTTCGTTGTCCATCAAAAGGCATCGAGATAGACAGAAACAAAGCTAAAGCTGTTCTTGAAACAGTATCTCCTCAAATAAGAAAGAACTTCAATCACTGTTAGGTAAAGTAAATTTTCTTCAAAGATTTATCTCTAATTTATCTGGAAAAACTAAAGTGTTTTTCCCCATTACTTAGATTAAAAAATGAAGCAGAATTTAAATGGAAAAGCAACATAAGGATGCTTTGAAGAAATCTAGAGATAATTGAACCTACCAGTTATGGTTCCGCCAATGAAAGGTCGAATGTTGAAGTTGCATATTTCTGCATCAGAATCAACACTAGCCAGTATGTTGGTCCAAGATGATGAAAATGGTGTCGAAATGGCTATTTATTACTTGAGTCGAATGTTAAATGATGCTGAAATTCGATACTCTCCAATAGAGAAATTGTGTCTTTGTTTATATTTCTCTTGTACAAAATTGAGATATTACATTAGACCTTTCAATGTACTTGTACTATCTAGAAATAATATAATAAAGTTCATGTTGTCCAAACCTATCTTGCATAATCGAGTTGGAAAATGGGCTTTAGCTCTTACAGAATTTTCTTTAAGTTTTGCTCCATTAAAAGCAATCAAAGGTCAAATAGTTGCTGATTTTATGATTGATCATACTCCTATTAAGATCGAAGAATTCTATATAGGGGTGAAACGTTGGATACTTTATTTTGATGGATCGAAAAACGTTAATGGTTCAGGAGTTGGCATTATAATTATTTCTCCCGTCTACATACCTACCAAATTAATGTTTGAAATAAAGCCCTCTTGTTCGAATAATGAAGCGGAATATGAAGCTTTAATAGTTGGATTAGAAACTTAATCATGCTAGGAGCAAAAATATTTTGATTCGAGGAGATTCTTAATTAGTTATTAAACAATTAACTCGAGAATACAGATGTATTAGTGCAAATTTAATTAAATATTTTTCTCAAGCAATTCTTTTACTCAACATGTTTGATGAGGTTACATTCGAACATGTTTCTCGAATTGAAAATAGCAAAGCAAATGATTTAGCACAAATTGCTTCAGATACAAGTAAGTAAATAGAAATTCGAATCATTAATTAGTGTAAGAAACAAGTTACCAGATGTGTTCGAGGAATTTAATATTAACATTTTAGCTGCTAATGACTGGAGAAAGCCTTTAGTTGATTATTTGAAAATCCTAACATGACTGTTGATCGAAAGATTAAATATAGAGCCCTTAGTGATGCTATATTGGGTGATGAATTATATAAGAAAGGAACAGAAGGTACTTTGCTTCGTTGTTTGAGTGAAGTAAAAGCCTATATTGCTTTGGCAGAAATTCACGAAGGTATTTGTGGATCCCATCAAGCTGGAGAAAAAATGAAATGGCTTTTATTTCGACAAGGATATTATTGGCCAACAATTTTAAGAGATTGTATAAAATATGCAAAATCTTGCGAAGAGTGTCAAAAACATGGCCCAATTCAACAAGTTCTGTACGAATGAATTACATTCAGTTGTTAAGCCTTGGCCATTTTAAGGATGGGCAATAAATATAATAGGACAAATACATCCTCCATCACCTAAGGGGCATAAATATATTCTAGTTGCAATAGATTACTTTACCAAATGGGTTGAAGCAATTGCTTTAAAAGATGTCGAACCAAAATGATGTAATTAATTTTATCGAGGAGCATATTATCTATCGATTTGGTATTCCGGAAACTATTACAACAGATCAAGGAACTGTTTTTACGGTCGAAGAATTGTTCAATATGCTGAATCTAGAGGAATTAAGTTAATAACTTCAACTCCTTATTATGCCCAAGCAAATGGTCAAGTTGAAGCCATAAATAAAATCTTGATAAGTCTGATTAAAAAGCATGTTGGTAGGAAACCGAGAAATTGGCATGAAACTTTAAGTCAGATTTTATGGGCATATTGAAATTCACCAAAAGGAGCCACAGGATTGACACCTTTTCAATTAGTTTATGGTCATGAAGCTGTTTTGCCAATTGAGATTAATTTACAATCAATACGAATTCAAAGGCAAAATGATTTACCTGTTCAAGATTACTGGAATTTAATGTTTGATGAATTGAATAATATAGACAATGAAAGGTTGATCGCTTTAGAGAATATAATTCGACAAAAAGAGAGGATTGCTCGATTCTACAATAAGAAGGTAAAAATAAATCCTTCTAAGTTGGAGATTTAGTTTGGAAAGTAATTTTACCAATTGATAAGAAATCGAGAACTTATGGTAAATGGTCATCAAGTTGGGATGGACCATATGTTATCGAAAAGGTATATTCCAATAATGCTTATTCGATTCGAGAAGCTAATACAGGAAGTCAAATTATGTCAATTAATGGGAAATATCTAAAGCAATATAATCCAACAATTACAGAAATCAAAATCTCATCTCATTAGGAAATAATAATTATATACAAATGTTCTTTATAATAAAGAAATAAAATAAAATAAAATTCTAGGGGAGTTTCTCTTTTAATCTTTTATGACGCCTATTAAAGTCCTCACAATTTCGTCGAGAGCCCAATATGCTTATCTTCCTAGTGACATCTTTCTTGAAAGTTGGTTTTTAAAGATTGAGCAATTATCTTTGCAGAAGCCATTGTTTCATCTTGACCTTTCTTGATGTTTTCTTTTGCCTCGATTATCTCTTTTTGTTTTTTCGATTCTCGTCGAGAGACTGTTGAATTTGTTCGAGCTGCTTTACCAAATCTTTTTCTTTGATCTTTAAATTGTTAAGAGAAGGATCGAAGCTTGGCAGAGTCTTTTTTAAGACTTTCAACCAATGTTTTGGTTTTCTTAAGTTGAGAACGATCTTCTTTGGTTCGTTCTTGATCATTTCTATTTTGTCTAAACATTGTCGATCGTCTTTTTGAACTTTGTGTGCTGCGTTGAAAATGTCTAAAAATTGCTCCATCACATCTTTTTGATCTTCAGAAAATTCACTATCAAGGAATCTGAGCTTATCAAGGATGGCTTCCATGTCCTTCTTATAATCTAGTTTGGCTAAGTTGGTAAGAAGGTCCTCATCGAAAGCCAGATTGATGAATTGATTGAATGTTTGCTGGAAAGCTTCCTTATTATCAAGTTTGTTTTGACTAGCTTCAGAAACCTTGGAAGAGATAGAATGGCCGCTTGACCATTTTGTAAGAATATCAAAAATATCTTCTTCCGCTTCCAATCCTTCTAACTCCAATGTTGGAGGATCATTAGCAACTTGATAACTGGAGGACTTGCTAGCAGTAGCTAAAGGAGTTGGCTCTGGCGTTTTTTCTTTTTCTTTTTCTTGCTCTACACTTCAGGAGTGGTAGTTTTTCTTCACCGGAGTCCTCGTTTGGAACAACAGGGCTAGGCTAGGCGAAATCCATTGGATCGTTATGTTCAAGTTGCTCGAAATTTCCTCTTCTACGACCAGAATAACTCCTCATGTTGATTAGTTGTTTTTTCCAAAGGGGAGGATTCACTTTGGCTTGCAAATCCTTTGTCTTGAGGTTCAGAAATCTCGAGATGAACAGAAATATCTTTTGACGAATCTTGTCCTAAAAAGAAATTGAATATCAGTGTAAATGATTCAAAAAATAATAAATATAAGGTATACATGGTTAAAGAAAGGCAAGTTATGCACCAGTTTCTGTTAGATTTTTTCTTTGAAGAGTCGAGCTGGCTTCTGGAGTTGTTTCTTCATTAACATTAGGCTGAAACACAAGGTGTTAAAAGAAAACTTATGATTGACAAATAATAATAAATCGAGCAAGGTATGGTTATACCAGGTTTGTTTCAATAGGTTCTGATGGAGGCTCACGGGAGAAGAAACGTCTACCACATCTAGATCCTACAAGTAATTTAACCAAGATTTGTCTCGATTAACACTGTCACAAGATTTTTGATCAGAAGTTCGACCAAATAGGCCATTTCTAGATCTCGTATGATATATCCTTATCGGTACTGCCTAAAATATTTGGCTAAGTTAACATAATGATGGAAAGGGAATTTACATTATAATCGAATGAAAAAAATTACCTTAGATTTTTTCTTTTTAACAGAGACTTCTGCATAAGAGGAATATCCTCTTTAGATTCATCAACAGCAGCTTCCTCGATTATTTTTTCTTTTTGTGGATGAACCTGAAAATAACATGTTAAAAAAGTAACATGAATGTTAAATATTATTAAATCAAAAATACCTGAATCTGTGTCGAAAGAGATTTGATATATCAAGCTGTTTTTCTAAGATGGCCACATATTTTGTTGTTTCTTTTGTTTTAATGCTCCAGTGACCCTGATCAATCATAAAATTATAATCATCGAGTTGAAAAAAAATAGAAAGATGGAATGTTAATTTCGAGTTGCTTACTGTTTTCTCTGAAGAGGTTCCACCTGCAACTTCTTTTTTCGATTCTTTCTCGCAATTGATTTGGAGGTGCTCATTTTCGGAGAAGTCTGAGATCAAAATATGTGTAAGTCGAAAGAAAATAATTAAAAGGAAAATAGATTGAAATGTTTACTTTTTTAGAGACTAGAGCTTCTGTTTTGCTCGATGCTTTTCTCTTTTTGTCTTCAACGGTTGGGAGTCATCTTCACTTTCCCATTCTTCGTTCTCATCGAAATGGGTTGCTTTATGGCTATGAAAAGATGTTTGAAAAGTGAGATAATATTCAATAGATAAAATTCGATATTTAAATATCTAAGTTTTCTTACCGATTCCTGTTTTCGTCAACAACTTAACATCCTTTATACCATAGTGCAGCCAGTAGGTGGTTCAGGGAAATCATCGAGATAACATTTAGCAAACGTTGCTTTTTCATTTTTTGGAATCCTTTCGAGTCTAAAAATAGTAGAATGACTATGAAGTTCTCGAGCCCAAATAGGGTACCTCAAATCTTTAGCTACGCCAAAGGGGTAGTAGGCAAAGGAGGTAAGTTATTAGGACAATATCTTTCAAGTTGTTTTGCCTAAAGGATTTATAATTTTCGATTTGCCTGTTTTTCTCGATTTTTTCCCTTAAGGTAAAGGCTGCCTCTCTAATAGTTAAAGGGATGTCATTTGGATGATAACAGGAACGGTAGAAGTTTTCGAATTTTATAATCTTTGATTTGAGACTCCATTTACCTTCATTTTGTTCTGGTTCCTGCAAAGATGCAAAAGTTGTGGTTATTTTCTCGAAACAATGTGACGATGAAACTGCTTGAGGAGCATAATAACCCTGCCACCATTCATCAAAAGGTTGTATAGAAAGGAAACAGTTCTCGAAAGGAATCGGTTGAATTCAGGCAATCTTTTCTTCCAACCTCCGTCCAATGTAGGGCCGATTAAATCCTCTTGACCAGCCAAAGAGTTTGGTTCCTGTCTTTTGAATAATGGAATTGGTAAAAGCTGGCATAAACCAAATTGTCTGGCAAAGAGTTGTGGCTGATAGGCGTAGAATCGAATATCTCTTGATTGAAGCCAGTAAAATAACATCTCGAGTAAGAAAGGCTTTCCAGATTTCGATTAATTCCGCTTGAAGGCCAGGGGTTTCACAAGGAATCTGATTTGAGCCAGCTAGGACCAATCAAATTTTGTTTGACAACGGCGCCAAATCTTCATTAAATTCTTCAAAACTTAGAAAATTCGAGGTATTTCTTGAACTGTTCGAGCATAACTCTTTTCTTGTGACTCGGAGTTAGATAAGTCAATCTTGCTCCTTCGATAAGCTGACTAGTTGTTTTTCCTAAAAGAGGTATTCTCTTTTCGAGAATCGCATTTAACCAAAGCTGTAGTAGCCAAAGTGGTCCAGAAATATTCTTCAATTGTTTGGGCATTTTCAGCAATTCGACCGCTTCATCCATTGCGGCATAAAGGGAAGCCAACAGTAATTTGCTCAAACAAATGTCTTTCCACAAAGAGAGCTTGAGCAAGGTTAAAATAATATTTTGGCACTTGCAATGATCGAGTGCAGAAAACATGAGAAGCCAGCCAATAAAGAAGGAAGGCAAGGTTCATTATCATCTATGGGGTAAGATTCTCTCCTATGTGCTCGAGAATATAGGAGTTATAAGTCTTCACGTCCCAATTCACTGGAACACTTTCAATATCTATTTCATCTTTAAATAAACCTAACCCATAAGACAAACCGGTAGGCTTCAAACCAGTTATAGCGATGTCTAAGAGAGTAGGACTAACAAATCCACAAGGGAACTCGAAAGCATGACAGCTTTTGTTCCAGAATTGAAAAGAGGCAACAAGCATAGGAATATCAAGTCTGGAAATATCTAAGCGACTCAATTGAATAAGATCATATATCCCTAACTTTTTCCAGTC
>CM014731.1:83916857-84119006 GCA_004329165.1 Spatholobus suberectus | reverse complement strand
TGGTAATTTCCACTTTTTCTTGGTAGTGAGTATGAGTAAGATTGTGATATATTATTGATTGGAAACTCTTTATTGTACTCATTATTTGTATGGTGGAGATTTATCTGGACTAGGTCTCGTGATTTTTACCTCACATTGAGGGGTTTTCACTTTAACAATTTGATGCGCCTTTTATCAATTATTCATCTGTTTATTTGTTTGGGTTGCTTGAATATTTTTCATGACTCCTTATTACACTCCTTACAGGTTCTCTTAAGGGAGAAAGGTTAATTTGCACACGTATTATATCTTGTTCTTTTTGTGGGTTTGCTTGATGTAATGATGGAAGCTAATTACAGTAGAATGATCGATCTGAATGATATTAATTGTCATAAGCGGAAAGGTAAAATGAAAGATTTTCTTTTTGTGAAGAGATTATATGTGCCTATATTTACTTGTCAAAGCTAGATAAATATCTAATGAAAATGACTTTTTGAGCATGAGCTAGATGGTTTGTGGTTTATATACGGCAATGGATATAATGTTTTGATTCATATATTGCTAATAATTCACATGCTAGAACTTTGTGAGAGAAACTAAAGACTGAATGTCTTTAAATTTAGTAGCAATAATTCTTTTATTTGAAACAAGCCATGAATTTGTGCTATAATGAAGGTACTTCTATTACTGATTACTTATGTGAATTTCAGTGTTGATTTTATTAGTTGTTTAACATTGATGTTAAATTTGATGATGAGATTATGGCTTTTGGTTGCTTAGTACTTTGCCTAATTCCTGAGAAAACTTGCGTGTGTCTTTGATTAATTTTGCTCCTAGTGGTGTTGTAACCATGGATAATGCTAAAATTGCTATTTTGAATGAAAAAGTTCGTAGGAAAACTCTGCAAACATTCTCTTATCATTCAAAGTTTTGGTTATTAAAAATATAGGAGAAGCAAAAACATGTATAGATCAAGGGAAAAATAGTAAAGGAAGGGACCAAAATAGAAGCAAATCCAAGTACATACATAAAAATCTTGAATGCAACCATTGTGGTAGAAAGGAACACATTGTGAAGTATTTCTACCGTTTGAAAAATGAGAACAAGAGCAAGTAAAATAAAAATAATGATAGTGATAGTGATGACAATGATGACCGTGTTAGCATCGCAACTACAGAAGATCTTGTCATTGTTTGTGATGAGAATATTATTAATGTTGTGTCTAATCAGTCTAGTTGGGTTGTTAATAGTGGTGCTTCATTTCATGTTACATCTAGGAAGGATTTCTTTACATCTTACAAGTTTGGTGACTATGGAGTTTTGGAGATTGGCAATGATGATCTTTCTCAGGTGATTGGTTTTGGCATTATTTTTGAAAACAATTGTAGGGACAAAATTAATGTTGAAAAATATTAGGCACACACCAAACATTCGTTTGGATATGATTTCTACTAGTGCACTTAATGATGATGGTTATGTAAGTAGACATTGGAAACTCACCAAGGGTTCTTTGGTTGTGGCACATGGATTGAAGTGTTATGGTTTATACTAGACTAAAGCTTTAGTTTCTCTTGACTCTATCAATGCAGCTAAATCTAACAATTTGTCAGGGTTATGGCATAAAAGGCTTAGCCACATTAGCCAGAAAAGTGTTATCATTACTTAGCTAGTAAGAAAAATAAAGTATCCGTTAAGGGTTATCCTTCTTCTCTAGAAAATCAGAGGTACTTGAGTTGGTGCATTCTAACCTTTGTGGTCTGATGAAGACTAAGAGTTTTGCTGGTGCACTTTACTTTGTTTCTTTTATGATAATCACTCAAGGAAACTTTGGGTTTATGCTTTCAAGAGTAAAAACCAGGTGTTTAGTGACAGTTTTAGGCTTATATTGAGAGAAAAGCAAGAAAGAAGCTGAAATGTATTCTCACTAATAATGGTGGTGAGTGTGGTTTATCATTTGATGAGTACCACGCAACAGGATATTGGACACCAGAAGATATCTCCCCAAACTCTTCATTTTGATGACTGCCTAGCAAAGAGGATGAATAAGAAGTTAATAGAGAGAGTCAAATGCTTGCTTTCTGAAGCAAAGTTACCTAGATCTTTTTGGGGTTGAGACTTTATATATTGCTACTTATATTACTTATCTCCAGTTATTGATTTGTGGATTGATATCCTTGACAAAGTGTGGTATAACAAAGATGTTTCCTATTATCACTTACGTGTCATTGGATGTAAAGCTTTTATGGATGTGCCTAGAGATAAGCTTTTATAGTGACAATGACTTCTGTAACATCCCGGGCGACGAGGGCGGAGAGTGATCGCCGGTGCAAAAGAGATGAGGCACGGACAATGAGCGGCTCTTGGCAGGCTTCCAGCGGGAGGGGTACATGAATGAATCGAATACACACCTGAACGAGAGGGATCCAAAGGCTGTGCAGGTATGGGACTGTACAGTTGAGGATAGCTTAAAGGAATTAATAAGTGCTACCTATACCAACAAGATGCATCTACTTTTTGGTAGCCTATCACTTAAGAACTCCACAGTTAAGCGTGCTTGACTTGGAGTGATTTAGGGATGGGTGACCTCCTGGGAAGTTTCCCAGAAAGCGTGTGAGTGAGGACAAAGCACGCTGAAAAGTCTTGTGTTGGTTTGTGGGAACAGTCACTCATCCTAAAAGTGGCCGGGCATTACAACTTCGACTACAGATTTTATTATCCTATTAACAAGAAACTTGTTAAAAGTCGATTGTGATGTTGTCTTCATGGAGGATCAGACCATTGAAGATATTAACGAGGCAGAAAAGACAAAGTCTCCCATTACAAATGACTTAGTTGATCTTGATATAGTTCCAGAGTTTCATATGCCTATTGTAGTTGATTTTAGCAATCATGATAATGTTGCTGATGAGGTAAAAGCTTCTCCTCGTAGGGTTGTTGATGAATCAATTGTTCCACTTAGACAATTTACTAGACAACATGTTTTCTCTATCCATAATGAATATGTGTTTCTCGCTAACAAGGAAGAGCCTATGTATTATGGAGATGCTATTGAGTTGGTCAAGTTGCATAAAGACAAGATTACTTGGCAAAATTAGTTGGTTGACAAGATGAAGATTGTTGATACTTCCTCCATTTCATGATGCAATGTTAATTTAGTTGTTAGGAGCTATCGTCGGAAAAAGTGATTTGCCTTTGATTAGATTTTCTTGCCTATTGTGAAAATGTTTTCCATCAGAATTTCAATGAAAGGGGAGTTTGAAACTCCTTGTTTTATGTCAGTTTGGTTTATACTTCAACTAAAGTCGAAGGAGAAGTTTGTTGGGTTTTTTCCTTCTCAAGTGGTCCAATATACTTCTTTTAGCTTTAAAATGGAATTGAAAAAAATAAAGCATAACTTGTTTTTAGGCTTGGGGGCTTTACTTTGAATATAAAAAGGTTTGTGCCTTTCCTTGGTCAAGTGTGTTATTCTTTTTATTTCAAAAGGTGTATTTTCAAGGGAAAAAAACAAGTGCCTTTTCTTTTGGCATTGTGGTGAAACGATGGTTTTGTTCAGAAGGAGAAACTTTGCTCATTGTAAGATTTTTTTGGTGCTCATTTGTACTTTGTTCTAGGTGAAATTTCATAGCCTTTTTCCTAATGTTATGGGCTTTCTATTTGAACGGACAGATTTTAATTTCTTCATCCTTTTGGAGTGTTGTTAAACCCTTTTGTGGGAATTTATTTTTTATTATTGCTATGGTTATTTCCACTTTTTCTTGGTAGTGAGTAGAGGTTTAAAAATTAGGTGTCCTTTTGTCAATTATTTATCTATTTATTTGTTTGGGTTACTTGGATATTTTTTGTGGCTATTTATTACGCTCCTCATGGTTTCTCTCAAGTGAGAAAGATTAATTTGCTCACTTGGTATTTTTTTATTGCTTCCATTGCGTGTGCCCACATTTCCCAACATGATCATCCAATGAGTGTTCTTATAATCACATGTAGGGAGGATGAGTTCCTAAGCCTCACTTCTTGCTTGAGCGAGCTATAATTAATGGAGAATGAGATAGATCATAGCTGAGGCAAATTTGTATAGAAGGAACTTTCTTTCATTTTTCAGATTTTTCATTTTAGTTTCTTCCTTGTATCATTCCTTTAAATCAAAAGATGTTATTTGGATGAGAACGTTATGATAAACCATCATTAAATCACTTTTAGCTTTTACCAAATTTCAATGAAAATTCAATTAATATATATTAGGCTGTTAGGTGCAATAATACTTTTGGAGATAGAGACTAAACTTGATAATTGTCACAACCCACTCTAAGGTCATGATTGGCACACAAGCTAAAACTAACTCAAATAACCTTTAGCCTGGCAAGCCTACAGATCAAACTGAACTAGGAACACATGCTCTAATAAATCAAAACTTTAATGAAAATTCGATAAAGTTTCCTCTGTGTCTCAAACATCTCAAAGATCATAATTACTCGTCAATCACTTAATAGAGGTGGCCAAGATTCATCAAACAAAGTCTCATCATTCAAATTTTAATAACTACCATGAGTTCTCAAAGCAAAGGTATTCAACCATAACAAATCAAGCCTAATGAATTGTATGTAATGTGATAAAAAAAAAATCACTCTTATCCCTATAGATGCATTGTACTAAAGTCAAACCATAATACTAGCCATCACCCAAAATGGAGGAGCCCACCAAAAGGTGAAAGTCTAGGGAAGATCTGCAAATCCCAATGACTACTTACTCTACAACTTGCAAATTTGAAAGTGGGGAAGAATAGGTAAGTCACAAAGACTTAGTGAAAGCATAATAAACAAAGTGGACAAGAAGGAGAAGTAGACCATAGCATGAGTGTTTACATTCAAAATATGAATTTAAGATGACAAATAAAAAAAAATGTAAAATACGACATAATCCACTTTGTAAAATTGATATTTCTTCTCTTGGGAACTCATTTAGAAATATAGAAATAAATAATAATCCATAATCAAGAATAGAATTTTTGGATGTAATTCGTAACATAGACTCATAGTTCGTTTCACATGAAGAATTACATCAATACAAAATAAGAAGTAATCTCAATCCATTAGGCTGAGTGTCATACATATCATACATCCAAGGCCTTGTCTCACCTGTATCTCATCACACAGTATGCACATAGGCCAGATTATCTCTTCGTTGTGGCAAATAGTATCCACATGCTATAGACACTTAGCTCGCAGGTTGTATTTTCTCTTCGTTGCAACAAATAATAATTATAGGGACTATAAGCACTCAACACATAAGTTGTAATCTCTCTTCGTTGTAGCAAATGATGTTTTATCATAAAAACCCACGGTGAGAAGTCAGAATTCACATTTAAAAAACATTATAAGAGTTTAAAGTTTCATCATTTTGATTGAAGTGATCAAAATTAGATTTCATATCAATACTTGCTCATACTACCTTTGTCTCTATATGAAAGACTCTTTTGAAATTTGTTTGTCTCTTTTTGTAAGACACTTTTCAATTGTCTCTTACATTAATTATTTTTGACCCAAATACCCTTAATTACTTTTCAATAAATTATATAAATAATAAGATAAATTCATTTTCTCTCTTATGAGGATTGGAGAAGATTACTAGCAAACATTAATTAATTAGGTGAAAAATAATTAAGTAGAAAGAGTGAGATGATGAGTTCCAATAATGTTAAAGGCAATTTTAAAAAATAATACAAATTATTAACACATTTAATGTTATTAACTAAATTAACTAACTTTCTTAATAGGTGTGAATTAGTTAAAGAGTCTTATAAGGACGAAGGTAGTATTATATGCATAGACATCAATACTATCACTTGCAATATGGAATATCCTAATGAAAGAATTTGCATTACAAAATTATTAAGAACCATGAAAAATCAATTTCAAAAGCATTAAAAATCATTTTTGTACTAATCTTCATCCTCAAGTACTTATGGAAACCATAGTTGGGTTGTTCCCGAGGGAAATAAAACTTCATCTTTATATGTAAATCCTGTTTTTGTAATGATAACTTATCTTGAAATTTATTCATTACTCCTACCGAGAAAAGAACCAAAAACAATGCACTAAATATATTAGTTACTCACAACTACAAGGAATCAACTTGGTTTCAATTAATGCCTTCAGTAGGAGCTACCAAAGCAATTTCCTCTACATTATTCTAAGTCTTAATATCAATGGGTGATATAGATTTGCCAACCCCCCTCCCCCTTCTCAATTTACAAGACCTAGAATTTTGAAGGGACACATAAGAACCTAGGGTTTAATTTCTACTACATTATACTCATTCACCAACTACATATGCCAAAAATGAAATTCAAATCTCATGAGTTATGGGTTTACCTTAAGGAATTCTAAATAGGCAAATTCTCAAGAATGGGTATTTCTTCTATCAACTTAAAGAAGCAACTTTTGACCTTTACTCCTTATTAAGGGAGAGCAAGACCCGACTTGTCCTAATGACTCGTCCCGACCCAAGGTTGATTTGGACGGGTTCGGATTTTGAAATTAGACCAAATATATTTTTTAAGACAGGTTCGGGTTGTGCTTCGGGTCGTCTCAACTCAGTTTAGTGCCCTACATTCTTTTGAAAACTACAATTTTTTGAATAATTGTGTATTAATAATAAACTTTTTATTTAATAGGTAATATTTGCATAATGTGATATTATATTTGTAATGATATTATTTATTTTAATATATATATTGTAAAACATACCTTAATTTACGTTTTATACTTCTTTTATTTTACAATCAAAGTATACATAATGTTAATATGATATATTATATTAAAACATTGGGTTGACCCAGTCTTATCCCATATATTTTGGATCTTGATCGAGTCGACTTCAAGTTTAAATAAATGACCCAATCAAAATCTAATGCCGGGTGGAAACAAAGATAAACCATCCTAACCCCGTCCCTTGCTCACCCCTATTCCGTATGGATGCAAAGGATTTGATGTAAGAATGTAAAAATTGAAGAAAAAGGGTGGAAGAAGAGAAAAGTGGAAGAAGAGACAATTATAGAATTGGTTTATCCTCAAATTTCTTTCTCCTTTGCCCTTGCCATGGTGGGTGGGTGTTGTCTAATATTGTTGTTTTAGTGTTTTAGGGAAGGGGCATAAACTTTCGTAAAACCCTGGCCTGATTCCCTTTTCATTAATTTTTTTTTTTTTAAGAAAAAAAAGTGAAACAGTGCGTTTCAATAATGGTTGTTCCTGCTGCCCTGTTGTATTTCAATGTTTGTCCTTGAGCTGAACATGTAGCACACAACACATTTGTCCTGAAAGTGAAACAGCTTTAGCCACATGTTGCTAGATTATAGTATTACGAGGCTCATTTTTGTTCCTGCTTTCAGCACCAGAGTATTTGTCTTTAGTTACTTTAGCGCTCCTTTCCATTCTACCACCAGTGCAAAATCATCCCCATTTCTAAGGGTCTTCAGATCTTCCATTTTCCTAAACAAGCAGCAGAATCACATGGATTATTGTTGTTTCTTGGGCAGTAATAGAAGATATTGCCAATTTTAGTGGAAAGATCCACACAAATCTATATTTTCACCCTTTTCAACTTATTTCTGTTTGCTAAATTTAAACTGAGAACTTGGATCCCTGATATTTAAAAAAAGTGGCTCCATTATCCAACTGCATAAATATTTTGAGATGATACCTTATAACATAAATATTGTGAAGGACATAGATTATTGTTTAGCCGTTAACGCAATTTTTATTTGGGGGGTGGTGTAAAAGCTTTAAGCCTATGTTTCTTGTATTATATGGTCATAGCTTCATTTATATAACAAACAAAAGTGATAGAAAAGTATTGGTCCAGATAAACCATACGTCAATGGTATGAGAGAAAGCTTTTGCTGTAGAAGTAGGCTGGTGTTTTTCAAGGGAAAAATTAAACCTTGATGTTAGGTCCATTGTTATTGCACACCATAAATATCAGGGAAGGTACACCTTGTGTGATCAGGGCCTTCGCACCCCCAAAATTTAAATTTCATATGCATGTTGTGAATATTTTATTAATAAAAAAATTTAACTTGGCCCCAAATAAATTAATCTTTCTCTTTGATCCTAATAAAAATACTTTTGCTCTTCACCTTCTAGGAATCCCTTGTTCTATTCATGCCTTGAAATTTATCAGGATAACCAAGTCTGATTTTTCTTATAGCGAGCAACCTTGCTCCTAAGGGTGAAGTGAATGTTGGCAATGTAACTAATAAACAGAAAACATAGAGGAACCGTTTGAGTAATTGAATTCAATGTTATTAAACCAAAAAAAAAAAAGGAACAAATTGGTCATTCTAAATGGTCTCTTCTTTCCTCCTGTTTCTCAAAAAGGATGAGATCTTTACAAATTAAGAAGATGCCTGTTGTATAAAATGTCTCTACAAATCTATGTTAGTCTTCTACAGTACGATATTTATAATTTCAAGCGTGAAGTTATGTTTGGAAGACATCTTCACTGCAAGGAATTGTAAGACCACCCATGGATGATCATATCCAAACTCTTCCTCAGCTTGACTCAACAAGTCTTGGAATGAAGGTTGGATCAAGTATGATATGGGGATCAAAAACCGCTTCATTCTCTCTCCAACGTAGACTGCAAGATAGCCCTTTGGCACCTCCACAGCTTTTGAAGATGCTTGGTTTGCGGCAAAAGATGCCTTTCTGATACCGGGTAGACAAAAACCCATTGTTGTATTGTATTTACTGAGAGTTGAGAAGAAAATGGTCAAAAAAAGAAAGTTCAGGCTTATGAATTTCAAATGCTTCAGGATGTGAATGATTTGTGTTGGTTCTAAAATGCTTGCAACTATGAATATATATAGATAAAAGGATATGTTAGATGGCTACTTGAATTATTTGTGTAGGAAGGCTATGAGATAAGAGTCATGGGACCGAGACAAGGGCATATGGTAATGTCTTAGAGGACTTTCCCGTGAATCAACATAACATGTTATGGTAGATAATACAAGTCCCACCTTCTGGAGGGAAGACCATCAGATTACCCCACTTGAATAAAAGACACGTATCTATGTAAAAGAAAATCTAATGACACTTATTTGGGGTGGAGAGGACCACAAACTTCATGTATGCAAGTACACATGGTGTTGCTTAAAATTTGAGGTACACAATATGTGGTTCATAGTGCCTCATGATCATGTGTTCAATATCGGTTCTCATCTTACCTCCAATTCCAATTGAATCTGCTCATGGTTTACAGGTTGCTTACTCTCGCTCTGATACTAGTTGGTGGATGGTAGATATATCAATAGCATTGTCATTTATTTAAGGAAACATGTGAGATGTCTACGGCATGTCTATCATTAAAATAGCTATGGAATAATGAATGAACAAGCATTAGGTTTCACCTTTGCCGATTGTCTTTAATTTCAAGAGGGTAAATCTGTTGGCCATTATCTCATAAGGTGGGGTACACACTACCATTGAACTTCCTAATCCTTGAAAGAGATCTCTAAGACAATGCCATGTGATCCCTTGTCTCTCGGTAGACCCCATCCTAGCCCCACCAAAAAATCATACGTTGTGGTATTGGATTGCAGATGCCCTTGGCAACTATATATACAATATTTCTTGGGTTCTCAAGCAACACAAGTCATTGCATTCCTCAAGTATCAGAATTCAAATATTTCTTTCTTATACAAGTCCTTTGACATCAGTATATTATTTTTCGTGTGGAGCAACAGAAAGCAATGGGTTTCCGCATAGCAGGTATTATTAGACGGGCATCATTTTCTACAACCCAAGCAGCCTCCAAGGGGGTTGGAGTACCAAAAGGCTATCTTGCAGTTTATGTTGGAGATAAGATGAGGCGGTTTGTGATTCCAATATCCTACTTGAATCAACCTTCATTTCAAGAATTACTAAGTCAAGCAGAAGAAGAGTTCGGATATGATCATCCAACGGGTGGTCTCACAATTCCTGTCAGGAGGATGAGTTCCTAAACATCACCTCTTGCTTGAATGAGCTGTAAATCATGCTAATGGAGACTGAAATTAGATTAGATGAGTCAAATTTGTACAGAAGGCACTTTCATTTATTGTAAAGATTTTCCATGTTGTTCTGTTGTATAATTCCATTGGAAGTTTAAACCTGTTGCCTGAATGAGAGTGCAACACAAGACATTGTTTAAACACTTTTTGCTTTTTGCCAAATCTCGATGAATTCTAACATATATAAGAGTACCATTATCAAATTTCAGTCTATATAAATCAGGCTATTAGCTTTTAATAGGGATTAAGTGTGCTAATTCTATTGGAGATATTTACCAAACTTGAATGGTCATAACTGACTTCCTGCTTTCAGCGTCACAGAATAATTATCTCAGGGTAATTGGTGCTCCTTCCAATGCTATCATCCCTGCAAATCATTCTTCATGTCCCAGGGACATCGATTCTGCTTTTTTCCTAATTAAGCAGAACCATCACTTAGATCTCTGATATTTAAGAAGTAGTTCAACCAGATAAGTATTTTGGGTGGATAGTTTGTAGCATAAACATTAGTTTAACTAGAGGGTGCCTATTACCTCAGTTGATAAAGCTATATGTGTTGATTGCAAGGACTGCTTGATTTAAAGGGGGTTTGGCAGATACCCCTGTTGTTTAGCTTTGTAGTAACTAAAAGTTCTTGTTTGTGTGTGGAGTAAAAGCTTTAAACATGTTGTTGGATGAGTGATCGCAAAAACCTGAATAACAAAAACTGCACAAAAACTTCAAGGCTTCAATTGTAAGGCATCCCCCTAACCCAAGAGATACTACTCTACAGTAATGGTGGACTTCCATGGTTGGAGGTACGTGCAGGCTATGAGGCAAATCACATAGTTCTTAATTTGAATGTGAGACTTTCTATTTAAAGCTTCAACTTTTCTATTACTTGAGCAATATCAAACTTCTCCCTCTTTTTTTTTGGAAATGCTATCACACTTACGCACTTTATAGTGTAAGGTTAAAGCTGCTTTTTATCTAAAAAGACAAATCAGAGAAAAGCATTGGTTACTTTACTTCTTTTATGAATTTAAAATAAAAAAAAATACTGTTCAAATATAACTCCACATGTTCCCCATAATTTATTGATCAAACATTACAGAAGAAGACACTCTTAAGTTAATATAGGTTCATGAATTCAAGGTCATATTAATGCATTTGTTCTTGACTGTATTGGAACAACTTCAATAAAATGAATAAATTACTTATTTGCATCATGGGTACCAGAATTATTTCCATGC
Organism: Spatholobus suberectus; assembly: GCA_004329165.1. Taxonomy (NCBI): domain Eukaryota; kingdom Viridiplantae; phylum Streptophyta; class Magnoliopsida; order Fabales; family Fabaceae; genus Spatholobus; species Spatholobus suberectus. Next base: position 84,107,747 of record CM014731.1, on the reverse strand, counting down.
ATATTTAAACAAATAATAAAAGGTACTGTGTTAACATTTGCAATACAAAGGTTTAGAAAAGGATTTAGATTTATGAATCTCTCATTATGGACCATGACCCAAATAATTAACATTATTGCCCAACTTATCTGTCAAAGAGTTGGATTTGATCATGAATCTAAATATATATTTGTTTAGGAAAAAACAAGATAAAGAAAGTTCAATTCCTGTTCTTTCACTAAAAGCAATATATAGAAGGAAACATTAAACATGGTGATCATCAACACTGGACTCCAGATCGTGGTCAGTAATCAGGTTTGTGCACCAATAAAAATATGATCCTGCAAATATACATATAGTCTATCAAAAATAAATTGACAAGCATCCATCTAAAAACTTGAAATAAAGGGTCATGAAAATTTAGAAAATAGATGGTTGCCGTTGCCCTAATCTCTGTATATAAGTTTCTGGCAGGGTACATCTTTCCAATTCTCTAGGCCCAAGAAAGAAAGATAAAATATTTACAATGTTCAACTATGTCTTCTCTACAAAATTGAATTGGTCATTGACCATCTACATTTCAATCTTATTCTCTATGACCTATGCAAGTGAGAAGTTATATCCAGGAAGACATCTTCTCTACACGGGATTGTAAGGCCACCCATTGGATGATCAAATCCAAATTCTTGTTCAGCTTGACTAAGCAGGTCTTGGATTGAAGGTTGGTTCAAATATGATATAGGAATCACAAACCGCTTCTTTTCGTTTTCCCCCACGTAGACTGCAAGATATCCCTTTGGGACATCACTACGCCTTTGAAGACCAGGCAAACGGAAACCCATTGCAGATCAAGAGAATGATTTAAATGGACATGTGTAGGAAATATTTTATGTTTCAAAAATGCAAAGGACTTGACTTGTGTGTAACCGCAGCCATGACTACCTCTATATATAGACTAAGGGTTGGCCTTGGAAAACCATTAGGTACAGAAATAATTGATGAAGAGATATCCCACAAATGGGGTCCAGTGAGAGGCACAGGCGTGAAGGATCACATGGAGCTGTCTTTGATTTCTTTTATCAAAGACGAAGAAAATATGTGGCTGAATGCCCCACATTTTTTTATGAACAAGCAAGATGTTACCCACTTGAAAACCGAAACCAGAGAAATGTGTACAGTTCAATATCTAAGCTTGTCTAAGCATTATATATAGCTGGCTTGTTTAATGTGTTCCAGACACACTTGAGACATCTCATGTGTACTACGATGTGATCAGGGAATTGATCGCTAGTCTACCTTTAAGCAAATAGATAAGGCTAGGAAATTTTCGACAGCTAAATGCAGTCTTTTCTAAATGCTTTAGTAATAGAAAAAACCTTTATGACTTGTGAGGAGTAAGAAAGTTGGAATAGACATCCTTCTTGAGCTCAGTTAATTACTGCAATGACAAACATAGTAGCAGAAGAAAATTATAATTGAGTTCCATGTATTAATACTCTCAACATTTCTATGAATCTGTGTTGTGTTGTTGACTTACACACCTTTCCAAATGGTCCGTTATGGTTGACCACATGAGAATATGGTTGGTATACTCTTCGTAAGTGTTCTAAAATTCAACATAGGCTGATATTGCAATAAGGGTGCAACAACCGATGTCATGGAAATGTTTGATGGGGAAAGGGTTCTGCTTAGGACCGGTGGAATGATTATTCATAGGTCCAGTCTTCATTGAAATCTCTCTAACATCTGGCTTACATTAGAATAACATAATAAAAAACGGCAAAAAAAATTCTGCTTTTTGGCTTTCAACATGGGGCTGAAAAAAGTATAGTGATAGGATATCCCTGACCATAACGAATGTAACATTTTATTCTTTCGTTTTTTGCTGAATGTGGCATTTGACAAAAGAACATCACCAAACTAAATTTGGAGTTCTTTTTTTGTTTATTTCATATTGTAAATTATTGCTTCTAGTTTTTTTTCTTCTTCTTTCCTTTGTTATTTCTGAATGAACACGATGGCTGCTTCACTGAATTAATTGTGTACTGAGCTGGAATTGGAATTGGAATTGGGAGGAAAGTGTTAAAGCCTAGATTATTGCTAAATATATTACTACTAACCAACCTCAAATAATATGGAAGGAGTGTATTAGCTAAGTAGCAAAGCTCATTACAACTGAACATATTGTATAAGATTATGTTACTGTTATTAGTTATCAAGGAATTTAGACCTGTAATAATTAGTTAACATTTTTTTCCTATCCAGATTCAAATATCTCCAAAGGAGTATGCATTCTGGGTTTTGTTGTGTAGTGAGTATTCAAAGTTGTGGTATAAAAAACAAAAGAGACGAAGGAATGATATTGTAAGTGACCACTAACCTATACATCACTTTCTAAAATTGTGCATGGTAAACCAAAACAAAAAAGCTTTCAATTTTTAATTTTGGAATATAGAGATGTTTTATTGAAAATCTTATAGTTTATATAAATTTTATCATTCTTAAATTTTTAAAATAATTTTCTGAATTTTTAAACTAAAACTAAAAAATTGTACCAGAAAAAAGAAAACTCAAATTAAACATGCCAAGACTTTTCTGGATTCAGCTGGCCCATTCTAATATCCAAGTCTCCCAACAAAATTTTTAACAGGCCCAATTACTGGGGGTGTGGGGAAAGGGCTATGTTATGCTCACCCAATTCACCCCATATTTTGTTTGTTTTTTTTTTTTCTTCAAAAATACTCTTAATGAAAATGCGTTTTCGTTATGTATTGCTCACAACATAAACGTGTTTCCATTATGTTAGGGAGTGCGCCTCCATTAGCAGAAACGTATTTTCGTTATGTAATACGCATAACGGAAACGTGTTTCCGCTGTGTATGGAGGGTGCACCTCCTAACAACGAAAATGTGTTTTCATCTTTTTTCAAAAAATTAATTGAAATATTAATTATGATATAATTTATCTTTTTTAATATTAATCGAATTAATTATGATAGAAATTATCATTTTTAATTGAAATTATATTAATTACAATACAATTTATCTTTTTTAATAGTAATCGAATTAATTATGATACAAATTTTTTTAAAATTGAAATTGAATTAATTACGCTAAGTTACTATTTTTAATTGTAATTGAAATAATTATGATGTAAATTGCTCTTTTTAATAATAATCAAATTTTTATGATATAATTTTAAAAAATATACGATACAAGTTACTATTTTTAATAATAATAAAATTAATTATGATAAAAATTACCCTTTTTAATAGTAATTGAATTAATTATGATACAATTTATGATATTATTAAAAAGAGTAATTTGTATCATAATTAATTCGATTATTATTAAAAAATATAAATTATATCATAATTAATTTAATTTCAATTAAAAGTGTAATTTATATTATAATTGATTTTCTATTAAAAGAAAATTTTTTAAAAGATTAAAAGATAAATTAATTAATACAACGAAAACATATTTTTGTTAATAAAATAGAAACAAGAAGTAGATAAAGAGAGAGATAGTAAAAACAGAATAAAGACAAAATGGATACATTACACTTTTTTTTAAAGTAAAAGGTCAAAAAGGGGGAAAAGGTAAGAATAGAGGCCCGCTAAGTGATCATCATCCGAGACTACTTTACTTGTTTGCAAACGACGTCGTAAAGGCATGAACTGTGCTGTGCATTTTGACGGAGACACACAAACCCTAAAACTGGATACTTAGATTGAGCTTCAATTTTTGAGACGAGGTCGTTGATTAATATGACCGACAGCTCATCCTCGAAAAAGCACGGTCAAAATCAGCCTGAATTAAGTGATCCTACCCCCAAATCCCAGCGATTCAAAATGGGCAAATCCGAAGACCACGATAAGAAGGTAACCGTGTTTCGATTCAAATTCGGATAAAACCGGCAACCCCATTTTCCAATTCACCAAAATAACGATTTCCCCCAAGCCCTGCGCTTTTGGGACTGTGTAAAGATTGCAGCTCGTTTCCCTTATTGATTCAAAGTCGAAACTTTGATTTGGAACCCTCATCCAGCACTACAAGGATCATAAAATCACTGTGCAGAGCGTGAAATATGATTTTAGAATGTCATACAAAGTGAAAACAAATTCCTCTATATATTTTACTAAAGTAGGTTCTTTTCATTGATTGTACAAGTATAACCATTTTTCTTGGTTTTGTGTAGAACTTGGGTAAGAAACTCAAAGATCTGGAAATAAGCGTTCCAATAGTGTATGGGAACACAGCATTTTGGCTTGGCAAAAAGGCTAGCGAGTAAGTATCCTCCTACATTGGCACCACCTGGTCTAATGTTTAGCTTGAAGTCACTAAAATGTGTTTGCTTTTTTAACAAAGTGAGTAAGAAAGTGACCATATTTATGTTATACAAGGTATCAGTCGCATAAATGGACAGTATATGTTCGTGGAGCAACCAATGAGGATCTTGGGACGATAATAAAGCGTGCTGTTTTTCAGTTGCATTCTAGTTTCAATAATCCCACACGTGTTGTGGAGTCGCCACCTTTTGAATTGTCAGAGTCAGGATGGGGGGAATTTGAAGTTGCCATCACACTTTATTTCCACAGTGATGTTTGTGACAAGCCTTTGAACTTGTGAGTTGTTGGGTACTGCTTTGGATTTAGTATCTGGTTGTCTGATTCCGGGAAAAAAAGTTTATTGAGGCTTTTGTTGATACTTTATGATTTCTTGATTCAATGTAGAAGTTCAAAATATGCTTGAAAATAATAAGGGTAGGCAAAATGTCAACTGAATTTCGAGCATGTTTCAATCATCAACAATGTGCTTATGCTTCTGAAATACTGCAAGAGTGCAGCTCTATGCCCTGCTAAGTTTAGTTAGATAGATACAGCAATTTGAATAGAGTGCTTCATTTTATTATGATGATGAGCTTGGATGACTGTACAGATAATATCTATTTTGCTAAGTTTGGTAATAGTATGCAGTTACATATGGCTCAAGTGCTTGAATATTATCTAATGATATACTAGATGACCATACAACCAGTATCCCATTGTTATTAATCATGCAGATTGCAAACCATTTTTTGTGAATGTCAAAATAATTTCTGAATCTTGTATTTTATTGAAGTGTAATATATATACAGATATCATCACTTGAAGTTGTATCCAGAGGATGAAAACAGTTCCATGTCCACAAAGAAGCCTGTTGTTGTGGAGTTTTATGATGAGATAGTTTTCCCTGATCCTTCCGAGGCTTTTTTAGCTCGTGTGCAAGGTCATCCAGCTGTGAATTTGCCAAGATTACCTGCTGGGCTTACCTTGCCTCCTCCCAGTATGTTACGTAGCAATTACCACTGTTATCTGCAGCTTTCCTTTTTCCTTGCTTGAGTTGAAAGAACTTGTAAATGCAGTACCTGTTGAGGATGCAAGTAAAAGGAGGAAAGGTGATACCAAAGATCATTCCTTAAGTCAATGGTTCACAAATTTCTCGGAAGCGGATGAGCTCTTACAGCTTGCAGCAGCTCGTCAGCAGGTATTTATGACAATACTAGAATCATATTTAAAGTATATAATATTTGTGGATGTCAATGCTATTGTTAATTGTTGATGCCTTGATGGTATATTTAATGAATCTGAATGAGCCATGACAGCAAGCACATGCTTGCATCTTTGCAAAATAGAAAACTCTGTATCATACATGCTTACCGTTTGGCTGTTTGTAATTAGCACCCTAGCAATCTAGATTATAGACGCACCTGATAGTATCTTTACAGAGAAATGTGATAGCAATAGCACCAAGATTTATGATCTTGATGCGAGGTTAATGTTTTATCTAAAATGACATATATAAGGATTGTTGGAGATTTTTTTTCTTCAAATTTTCTGCACTTCAGAACATATACTCTGGACTCATCTGTCAAGAGACTGGGATTACTGTTCTATGCTTGGGAGTTTATTTTTGTTTGTATGATGTTTATGGCCTTTTTTTTGTTGATTAGTTGAACTCAAAATAACTATGACTTTGAATTATTAGAACAGAATGCAGAAACATTTTTCTTAATTTACATTCTTGGGTGTACTGATCTGTGCATGTATGGGATTGTGGTTTGTGAATAAATGACTTAATTCAACTTCTTAAAAAAGGGGATCCAGCAGAGGGATTGAGAAGACAGATAAGATGGTGTATATGTTGATTAACATTATTCTAGTTTTATTTAATAGCCATCATGTTGTATCACTCCTGCTTGTTCATCATTAAAGGATTTAATTAAGGCATCCATTATTATCAATATATTGTGGGTTCGATATGTTCTAATCATTTTCTATGTGGGGCATGAATATTAAGAATGCACATCATAATGCAATTTTATAATAATAAATAACTGACAAGACTAAAGTATATAATGCTGACATTTTTCATGTTTTACTTTATAATTTGAGAGCATGCAGTGTAGATGAACTTATTTTCATCCAAATCACTGAACTTTGTCAGTAAGCTGAGGTCTATATTGCAGTCCTTTTCCTTACATATCCTTGATAAGCTATTGATTGCCTTAGTGTTACTTGTATATCCCCCATTTATGGTAGTGAATTACAAGGAGATGAGAGAGGTGGTTGAACTTTATTTTCTTGGTTAAATTGTGAATATGTTTTAGAAGGCTTTGAATGTTCTATCTTCTTAACCTTGTAAGAAAACTCCCTTCCAATTGACAGTAATTTTGTGCTTCCAATGGGTTAGGTTCAAGCTCATATTGCTAAACTCAGACGACAGATAAGCATGATAGATGGACAGCATCAACAGTTTAAATCTTCTTCTGACCAGTAGATGTACAATTAGAATCTTTGAGGCTTACTTTCTAATTAGTCAGAGAGTAGAAGAATGGGATGATTATATGCTTCTAATCAGCTAGTTGTTTCTTCAGCTGTACTGCAACTTATTTCAATTTTTGTCTGCGGTGTTGTAATTTAAGAGTAGTGTACCTTTGCCAATAAACATAAGCGGCCAAATGTGTATGATTTAATCATAAAAAGATTAAAAAGTGGTCTTTTTTATTTATTATAATATATATTCCATATAGCTATCAAATTTAAATATATCATGTTGACAGCAATTAAAGACATGCTTAAATAAGAAATTTAATTAAGCATTTATTATTAAATTTTGTCAAATAAGAGCTTATATGTTCATAAGCTTGACTTAAATCTTACATAAATAAGCTAAAAAAGAATATATAAGAATAACAGAAGTCACTTTTTAGAAGTTTAATTAAGTTGTTCAAAATACCCTCTCTGTAGTATAATAGTGGGAGAGATAGTGTATTGAAATTCTCTTCTTGCCGATTTGTTGAATTAATTAACAAATATATCCTCAAAAGGGTTTGTTAATTTAGTTTCTTGAGTTTTAATTTAGTTAATTAAGATTTTGGATGTTTGAATTGGAAATAGATTCTCTCGTATTCAAATTTCTTTTCATGTGAAAGTTCAATGTATATTTCTTTCGTAATATACATTAAACAAATGAGACCTCATAAATAAATAGCGAGAGAAATGTATGCAAAATTTGGCGCATGACTATTCATAAACATGAGGAGATTCATACTTGTTGAAATTTTCTCCAATGGTTCATGATGTAGTGCATATTTGTATTAAAGTTTACAAATATTAAGTTTGAATCAAATGTTATAAACTCAAGTTCAGTAAAAAATAAGTTTACTAAAACGCTATTTGTGTTTGGATACTTTTTTCTTTAAAATATGTTTGATAATCAAAAGTACTTTTGAATGTGTAATTACTAAAAAGGTATGAAGTTTATAATGTAACAAAAACCACAAGGTGGGTAAAATGTGAACAAGTGGTTGCTGGCATTTAATATTCTCTATTAAATTCTCCAACAAAATTTTGATATTTTAAAAGCAACCTTGATATTGCCTTTAATTGAAACTTGGTTTCAAGCTAAATATTGGTGTGCAACCGTACTTTGAAGGGAACCAAACATATCATCAAACTGAGTTTGTTGGAATAAACGTAAGTTAAAGGAGGTTAAACAGTAAACTAAACATAGTCATACACGTTTAGTAGGGATGGTAATAGATAATAGACATGATGGAACTGGTAAAAAATTATTCATGATGGATAAAGTAATTATATGCTTAATGAGTACAAATACACATAATTACCCATGAAATTTGATGGAGAGATGTACAAGTATAGGTACCTTTAGTACCCACCCCATGATTCCACATTTGCACGAGCATACATATGCACATAATAAATTAAAAATATGAATGTTATGAAAATCTACTAGACATTTATATTTATTCCTTTTATGGTTGAAATATGAAAAGGAAGATATAGATGCTGCACTAATCTATTGATTTAATATTATCAAAAAACCTATTAATTTAATTAAATTTGTGTTTGATCTTTTCCTTTTATGTTCCAGTTGATGTTGGTATTATTGGACCAAATAATATTTACACGTGAAATATATTTGCAATCTTTTGAAGACTCTAATTTTAAATGAGGTAAAATAAGCATTTGTAGTCTTTTCAATTTGAGTTATTAATTTTGACTTTACAATTACAATAAATTAGTGTAATGTATTATTTATAACAGATTTTGGAGAGTATCAACTTAGGACTTGGAAGTTTATAAATTTGTTATTGTGAAAGTTTATTGTAATGTTTTATAATTATATTTATAATGTTTTATAAAAAATTCTAAGTAGCATTTTAACTAAATTGCAATTGTACATTTAACAATGTTTTGTTATTCATTGATTTTTCATAATAAATTAAAATGTGGGTAGTGGATATGAGTATAAGTGCTTACATACTCAACGAGTAATGATACATGTGAATATCAGCTTGGGTACAAATTTTTTTTTAAAATCCAGGTATAGAAACAATTTCTACATTACCCTACCCAAACCCTACTTGTTATCATCCCTAACAAAGTAACAATTGGAAGGTACAAAAGGTGTACAAAATTGCATATGTTAGAGAGTGAGTAAAATTACAATGTGTTTGAATTAGCGGTAGAAATTCACAATGAGTGCAAAATTATGGTAAAATCAACACAAAAGTAATTATTTGTTGATTCAGAAAATCACGATGAGTGAAAATTGTAACACCCTAAGGGGCATTACCGTAACTAGGTTTATATTTCTAAGAATGAAAAGAAAAACAAACTTAAAAGGTAGACACAACATGCAAATACTACTCATAAATGTAATTAGATATTATATACGAACCATACAGTAATTAAAATACATGCCTAATACAACTCATCTATCACCCAAAGGTGTCATATAAAATATAAAGAATACAAAAAAAATAACATAAACTAGGCTACGACTTCATGCACGTGAGTCCAAGCTTCATCTGCACATGTCTTCACCTGTATCCTGAAAAAGGGAAAACTTAAAAGGGTGAGACATAATGTCTCAATGAGTGCTCTAAGGGTTCTACGACTAGGTCAGACTCTTTTACTCGAACAACCTTCATTACTTATCTCTCATGGCTTTAGCCTCATTGGGTCTCTCATAATAATCCATACCTATGGTCGAGTCTACACCTTTCAATAATCAGTGTTTCCTGTTAACTCTTCTCTCATTCTCACAATTGTTATACAATCTTACTATCTCATTCTCAACCTAAGAACTCTTTCTTATCCAAAACCCTCTCTAATATTTAATCCTTTCTTGTTTAGATTTTACTCTCCTTCCTTTTTATATTTAACGTTATTCTCTAAGGGACAAGTCTAAGGTCACAAACGTTCTAAAATATTCTTGACACTCCTTTAACACTCACCTTGATATCCTCATTTTGTTCTCCTTTACTTGTCTTATACCTTTCTATATGTTGTGTGGGGATTCACTCTTTTTCTATTTCATTCACAACTATTATTATCCAACTAGAACCCTCATAACACAATCCTAGGGCCTACACTCTCATTTATCCTTAAGGTAGCAAACACAATTTTAATTACAAGTATACATTTATTTCACATTTGTTCACATTACATCAATCGCTCATAAATAAGGTCACAGAATTCACATAATTACAACGTAGCACACTTCAACATGTCACACTACAACAAGATACATATGAGTGCTATGTTCCTAAACCACTATTTATGCACATGTGGTACCAACCTAAACTTTTCGGAAAGTAGACTAGGAGTAAATACAGGCCATAAGAAGCGTCATCGGTACCGATGCCTTCGACTTTCGCACCCTCAACTAGCATGATATCCCCCGGTGACTAGTCAGGGTTCTCCAATTTTGCCAATACGCCCCGATTCCATGAGATCAGCATGGACCATTGGAGTTTTCCCAACCAGATAACCCCCAAGGCAAAGGTTAAACAACCCATCACGGCCTCCACCAGCCAGAATCCTACATACTTTCCTCATCACATAACTCAAATGTTATGATGCATGGTTACATATAATGCTTATAACTTTTCATAGACTTTTATCATGAAACATTGGCACAATTCCATATCATACTCAGTTTTTTCCAAGGTAAATAACAATCATACATTATAAACTCAACAAGGCATAAAAGAAACAAATAACAATGAGTTAAAAACTGCAAAACAAAGTTCATAAGCACAAAGAGCAGAATAGCAAAGGTCGTATCTGCCTAGCAGGACGAAAGTCCCGCCTGGCGGTCCAGCGAACCCGCCCAACTGGACATGCGCCGAAACCCAACCGCCCAGCGGGTCTGCATCAAGATCCAACCCGCCCAGAGAATGTTTCATCCTGTCTAGTGGGTCCACGCACCTAGCACAAATGCGAAATCCAGTTTTTGAAGAAAAATCGCCCAGCGGCTATCTAATTTCGCTAGACAAATTCGAAATACTAATTTTAATTTATTTTTCCTATTGTCTTTGGTTTCTAAATGCTCCCAATTAAATAACTAGATTCTTAATCACTCTTCTACATTGATAATTGTTTAATCTAATCTATAAATTTCTTACTCCCTCACAATCCCCTCAAAACCTATCAAATCCCTAAATTTAGGTATAAGGAGGGAAAAGCTAAGTAGATGAACAAGAACAAGGAAGGACACAGGGGAGAACACTCACCTTTATGGATATGCAAAGCTGAGTTTTAGGGTTTGCATTCTCCGGTTCCTGTTACTCCTTCTTCTTTTCCTCTTCTTCTTCCCTTTTCTCTTCATTCTCTCTAACTTATTTCTTCTTCTATTTTGTAACGGCTAAATCTAACCCTCCTTCCCTATTCCCTTCTTATAACATGTGGGTGAGTATGTAGCTTGGTGGGCTTTAGTCCCCTATTGGGCTCTAGATGCTCTTTTGAGTTCTATGATAATATTCTTACTAATTTATAATACTAAGGTATTAATAACAACAACAACAATAATAATAATAATAATAAATATAATAACATCAACACAACACAATAATAATAATAATAATAATAATAATAATAACAACAACAACTTATACAACAACAATAATAAATATAATATTAGTAAGAATAGGAACAGTAATAATAAGAAATGTAATAAGAATAACTTTTAAGGCATCTTTTGTCTAATAACACAAGAAAAAGGTCCTACTAAGAGTTATTTCATAGTTTATTTCTAGTACCTGAAATTTAGGGTGTTACAAAAATCACCGTGTTACCAAACATGCACTTAGCAGTTGAAGTGCTAAGTAAGTGTGCATCATCAAAATAGCATACTTTTTAGTCCAGGAAACCAAAACAAAAACAACAAAAAAAACAGTATAGTTTCTTTGTTGAATTGGTAATGTATTGAAGTAGCCTGCCGAGCGAGAGTACGGTCCTTTTAAAGGCTGGCATTACATATACATATTTGAGTGGGTTTGGGTGGGTAATATGGTAGGAGTAGACCTTTAGGGCTTGCCGTTAATGGGAAAATCTAACTTCCAGCTGTTTTATTTTGGTGGGTTTTGTAATTCTAGGTGAGGCTCCTACATTGATGTTCTTTTGAGCAGGTACAATGAGCAGACCAAAAATTACCAAGTAGGTAGTTAGCAGGTACAATTGGTACAACAACGTAATGCATGTTCGCCACGGAATGGCCCTTTGGTGCGTCGCTTAGTACAAATAAATAATTTAAGGAAAAATTGGCAGTTGGGCTCCAATTCGCACTGCCCTGGTCATGGACATAGGTTTTGCTTTTGTTGTGCCAGCTGTGGAGGACATTTCAATCCATTATTTGTATACATAATAAATATTTTTTGTTATAAACTAAAACAAGAACGCACTCAACGAAAATTTGTGTTTGCTGCTTAAGTTAGACAGAAGCTTTCGTTAATTGGATATGATAAGACTCTTAAAATAGTAGAAACAGACACGAGTCTTATCATAGAATTGACATATGACTGGCATCTTTTTCCATAAATAATTCTTATTAAAACCAAAGTCTTCGTATTTTGAGAAAGTCATAAACATGACGAAGGTAACTCAGAAGAACCGAGGAATACGTAGATTAAATTGTTGCAATTTAATTAGTTGTCTTAAGTTCAAGTTTTAAGTATGTAATTACGTTAAATATTTGGTATCGCCCATAAGTGATTTTATCCAGCTTAAATGAAATTGTCTTCTGTGAAAAATATCTGTAATCTCTATAAAATAAAAAAACTCAGAAGAATTTACAATTTTACAGAACAACAAAGAAGATAAAAAAAAAAAAGTGTTGTGGCTTGTGATGTTGGTTCCATTGGAAGGTAAAAAAATTTGAGAGGAGGTTAGGCGGGTGAGTAAAGATAGGCGTTTTCAAGTCGTTGGAATGATCTCACAGGCCCTTATAACAAGTGGATTTTGGGGGCAAGAGTAACATGGCCTTCATGTGCCAAAGTAAAGGTTAAGTCCCCATCAACTTAAAAGAACATCCCCTTCTTTGATTTGTTCCCCAGCACCGCATTTTGGTGAAAATGGTGGGCCTTTCAACTCTCTCACTCTCTCCCTAATTTCAATTCCATCTCTTTCTCCAATTAATCTCATTCACAGAACATGAAGGGCCTGTCCAAGGAAGGCGACATCCGTTAATCTAGTTTCCCATGTTCACCTTACCTTACACTGTAATATATTTCAAATGGTACGTACTTCCTTACAAACAAACCGACACAACTATCCAATTTAATTTTCCTTTCTTTTTTTTCCACCTTACTTTTTCCATCACATCTATTGCCATGATTGGCCATTGTGAAATTTCTGTAAACAGTATAGCAAATCCATAAAATCTCTCACTTTCTTCCGGTAAAGACATAAATAAAAGCACTATATGGTTTTATCATGAATTTAATGTATGAGTGGTGAAAATAGACTTGAGTGGGTATTGTGTTGTAACCATATAATTTAAACTAGGCAAATTAAATTTTCAGTTAGGCGCTTGAATTTGTGCCTGTGAGACCATGTTAAATATGTCCAACAAATTAGCATGGGGTTTGGCATTGAGAGGGACACAAAGTGCAGGACAGATCACTAAAATGCCGGACGATCCCGTATACGAGTCACTGAATAAGATCACTTTATTACTAGCATAGGAAACATGCTAAGGTAATGAAGCAAGGTTGATGCAATGATGCAGGTTAACCTAAATAGTGGTGCGCATTGAATATAATTTATGTCTTATTATACTTATGCTATCTAGTGGTCATGGTTTCGGCAGGACCACATGGGAAGCCCTGCATTGTTGAGACACTGATTTCTAAGTGCACTAACCATTGTGTCCAAGTACTTGGCCAAGCCGAACCATCAACTATGATATATCATATGTTAAATGGTCCAGAGGAATCTAAAAGCATGGAGATCTCTGTCAATGGATTGAACATTGAACTATAATGTTTGGGATTGATGCCAAGTCATGACTCGAAACCTTAAAGACAATATGTCTACGAGTCTTTCCCACTTGTATAAGAGACTTCATCATTCACACTCTTGAATTTTCAATTACTTTGTTATACATTGAGCCTATCATTGTATAGGTTTTCCACTCTAATAATAAATATGGATGTCTTCCATGAAAGAGCTAACCAACCAACCACGTTGTTGAGCATGACAACTCCAGGTTCACATCGACAGCTTAATTAGCTTGCTAGTTATGATTTGCTCTAAATTAATTTGTATTTTATAATAGATCAGAATAGATAGAGATTAGGTTACAGTCGAATATATAACTATGATAATCAAATATTTGTCCATGAAATTGGACGCTGGTGAAGCATCTTCAAGGAAAATAAATCTGATTAGAGCGAGAAAGTTTTATCAAGTTTGTCTAGAAAATTTGTAATTTTATGTGAGATAATGAATATTGTTGAGATGTTCACGTGAACATAGGTAAAAGGTGTTAAATTTGTGTTCTTCTACCACTTTTATTTTGTGGTGGTGTGTGTATGTCCCATATCCTTTTATCCTCATTGTTGTGCTTGAAGAGGTTGTTCCCCAACAGAGCATCGTCTCTCTCGCAGACAAACCTAAGAAAAATTTATACAAGCTCCTAAAAACTGAGTGTGTTATCCTTCTTCACTTGCTATCTGTGACAGTTCTGTTATTTGAATTGCTTTTAACACCATGGGGTTTGAACTTATCCTTCCCTTATCCATCCACATTAATGACATTATTGTAGCTAGGAATTCTGAATCAGCAGACAGCTTGTAGAGTTCGGTACTCATGAGTCGCGATACTGAAGTGTAACACATACTATTTTGCAGAGATGTTTGCAAAGAATTTTTACGGAACTTATTTAAAAATAATTTATAATTCATGTAAGTTTTTTTATACAATTCAGATAAGGTTTTTGTAACTTATTGATGAAGTTTGTTAAAATAATTGAAAAAATAGGTCATACATTGACAGTATAAAATAATTTTATACCATCATTTAATCACAAACTATCGTGTATGATAAGTTTGTTGACTTTTATAATAATTATTTTAAAAGTCATACTAACAGTAATTTTTTATTGGTTGACAATATAAAACTTTTAGCAATTAAACTCAAAATAATTTTAACTTATTAAAATAAATTTTATGATCAAATTTATATTCATGTGATAAAAATTTATTAAATAAATACTAAATTAAGTTCTTTATCCAAGAATACCTAATCAGTGGTGGTCATGCGAAAATTTGAGGAAATGGGCAAGCAAAGGACCTGAGTGCTACAGGCTAGGAAAATGTTGCACGGACCACTCCATGCTAAAGAGAGGAGGTAAAAGTGTAAATATGATAATTGATATAATGTGATAAGAAAGAGAAAAAAGTTTAAATATGATAAGTAATATAATATAATAAAAAAGAGAAATAGAGAAAAATAATAGGCATTATAAAATATTTGTAAAATATTGGTGTTCATGTATCACCCCTCTTCAAGCTATATTTTTAATTAATATTTCAGCTATTTGCTGAGGCGGGTGTTGCACATGACTTGAAGCTAAAAATAATGACACTGAGGCCAAAACCTGAAAAGTATGAATAACACTGTAACAGACACATGGGTTTCTGTTTCATGTGTCACTTATCAGTCCTCACACCTCAGTATCACAATTCACAAGCCGGACAATCAGAAAGGCCAAACCAAACCATCAGCAGGTTGTGCCGATGAGTACACGGAGAGAAATTAGCACTGACTATTGAGCAGGATTCCATAGAAAAATTCTTCCAAATTCCAGTCACTTCCTCATACAGTCGCATATCATTTATACTCTAAAACAAATTTTGTTTACATATGTTTGTGTTAGGTGTTAGCAGCACCAAAATAAAATCAAAGGTCTTATTTATACAATCCATGAGGGATGTGTGCAAATCAAAATAAATGGGGTCATATTCGTGTACCAAATTGCGGAGAGTCTATGTAAGCCACACGTTTTTTTGAGCCAGATCTTAAGTAGGCATACGGAAAGGGAATTGAAAGTGTAATCTGTTTCTATCTTCTTAAAAAGTGACGTACAATTTGAAAGTAACAATCTTTGATTATTGTTAACTTTGTCACTTTACAATTAGGCAAAGAGAAAAACAATTGTTAATCCAGGAAGGGTTACAAATATGCGGGAAATAAACTAGTTCTAGTATACTAGAAAGGTTATGAAAACAAAATTAAAATTGAAAGAATATTATGTTATCCAAAAATTGAGTCAAAAAAGAAAAGAAGACAGGCAGGTTTTAAAAAGTGTTTATAGGGTGTGACCTTTAAGCGTGATCCAAAGAGCAGGAACAATAATAATACTTTTCAAGGAAAGCAAAGAAAGAAATGAGTTCGGTGATGGTGAATAACAAGGTTGAAAGCAGACAGAGAGGTGGGGGGGAGAATTGAAGGTGTACTAGAGTGAAGCTGGGACCACGTTGCCGTGAAGAGGACCAACATAGAATAGTATAGCCAATGGGGTTGGCTCCCACCATGTCCTTGCGCAAATACACAAACCCCAAAACACCCGTGGTCTGTCCTTTAATTTGCCTTATGCCCACATGACCCCTCTGCCCCTTTCCCCCTCTCCATAAATACCCCATCATCACCCTTCTCTTCACCACTACCTCTACTTCATCTTCACTCTCTCCTCATCCATCTCTCAACTCAACTCAACTACCTTGAACACCTCAACCTCAAATGGCCATTAGAAAATCAAACAAGCCTCCCCAACATGCAGTTTTGAAGCAAATCCTCAAGAGGTGTTCAAGCCTAGGAAAGAAACATGGGTACGACGATGATGGTCTTCCTGTCGATGTCCCAAAAGGGCACTTTGCGGTTTATGTGGGTGAAAACAGAACTAGGTACATTGTGCCAATCTCATTCTTGGCTCACCCTGAGTTCCAATCCCTCCTGCGACAAGCTGAAGAAGAATTTGGGTTCGATCACGAGATGGGCCTCACTATTCCTTGTGAAGAAGTTGTCTTCAGGTCTCTAACATCAACCATGAGATGAAACAAGGACGTACGAGGTTTATGTATGATGGCTCTGACTGAAGAGGATGGCCAAGATGAAGCGTCACCTTCTGCTTCTTTTTTCTCCCTTCGTCATTGCCAGTTTCATTTGCCTCTCATTAATATTCTTCATTTGCTATTTTTAAATCCACCTCATTCTTTTTTCTTTTCTGTTTTTTTGTGGGTTTGTTGGAACAACCTGTTATGATGTCAATTATGTGACACTAACATTGTTTCCATGAAGATTTCATGGGTAGAAAATTGTACAAAGGTTTGAAGTTTTCCTCGCAGAGGTTTCTAAATAATATACCCTGTGAGAGAAGTTTATGTCAATGAAAGCAGTTCATTTATGTTCTACACTCCTGCTTCTACTTCCATTGCACCGTGCCTCCTATCCCCTAGATTTCTCCTTCCTGGTCGAAAATTATAAGCAGTGGATTATGCCAAATTTCAGTAACGTTGTTAGTAAATCATGTTTATGTTACTTTTAAAAAATGCATTTGAAATTTTTTTAGAAGTAAAAAATAAATAATAGAAGAACTTTATTCGCATAAACAAATCCATTTAATTCAACTTGAAAAAAATCAAAGTCTCATGAAAGTAAATAAAGATAACGGACCAGTACCTATGTTGTACGGATTATCCCTTCCTCAATTATCCCAACTAGAAAATGGAAACTTGTACAGCCCCAACGCAAAGAGAGAGATAGAAAGAAAAAAAAAAAAGGAAAGAGACAAGGTGATCTAATGCAAAGGACAGAGAAATTAAAAAAAAAAAAGTGAGAGAAAAAAAAATGCATGTTTATAATTACCCCTAGAAAATGAAAGAATGCACTCACATTGTAAGATTTACTAATATTAGTTGTAATTATACTTAGACATCCTTTCATTTTAAACATCTCATTAGCACTAATCTTTTTTTAATATACATTTCTTTCTATTTCATTATCATATATGTATTTTTCTCTCTTCTCCTTTTTTCTCTCTCACGGTGTCAAATAACATTGGGTGTCCACTCATCATTTTCCTATTATCTAAGAGTAGGTATACAAGAAGCAAAATCATATGCTAACAAAGATTAACTAAAAAACAACTATAAGTTCCATTCATTTTTAGGAGAACATTCATAACATTCATGTGTTAGGCTATGTTTAGATAAAAGTTGAGAACATGTTTTGGAAATTCCAATGCACATTCCCTAATTTCAAAACACAAAATGAAGAATGAAGAAATTTTTTAAGAATAAAAGTATTTTTAAACTCTCCCAACTCATATTCAAGCATGCACTTTAATGTCTTTGGTACAATACTTGATAATAAAGTTTGGATCTACAATACTTAAATGCTGATAATAAAGTTTAAATATCTCGTGAGAACGTTCATATGTTAAATGTCTTTGATACAATCCTATGTAAAAATATCCAAGCCCCTAATAACTTACTTATTCATACGTTAAATTAATTTGGCTGAAGTTTTTAAGAATAATTATTTAGATTTAAAACTAAATTCATTCTATGGATATAAATTTATTTATTGTCACTATTCATTAAGCTTGCTTTCAATGATCATCCCTATAAAAGATTCCTTATTTTAGTTCAAATTCAAAAATATTTTATGATTAAGAAAAACCAGAAAAACCGTTGGATTGGGAGGACCATGGTTTTAAACCAGTATGTGCAAAGTGGTTGTTAATGATGAAGACAGGGCATAAATGATGTTTGTAGCATTGGGCAGGCCTCAGATAATTAATAACCCCGGAAGTACTAGCCTTACAATCCTTTCTCTTAGCCAAGAGGAAAAACCAAAAGTTGATACACTTTTTTACATGGGTTCGGAAGTTGAAAGAGACCAAAAAGCCGCCTAACTCTATTACATTCATTTAATGACAATATTAATAGCTTCATTTTACACTCAAAAGCACTCCTCAATAATTTGTTGCAATAAAATTATACTATCAACCTGTCTTTCTAAAGTCCTCTCTCACTCAGTATGAGATTAAATTCTAGAACAATTATGAAAATTCAAAGCCAAAAATCTCTTTCACTGGTATTTTTATTAAGGACAGAATTTAGATGTAATTTCATAAATACTTTTTTGTTATTTACCAATTAGAATTGAAATTTCACCTTACCAACGTATATTGAGCTGTAATGAAAATCTTTATTATATAAATTACCAACTTAAAATTTTATTTCTGATTAGATATCAACACTAAAAGCATTAATGAAACTACATCAAAATTTTATCTTTTTATCAAACATACTTAAAAACTATGAACTCTTTCTACTCACAGCAACACTTGGATGAATTATACTTCCAAGTTCCACCTCAAACAAACTTTATCTGAACATACAGGCCAAAAATAAGTTTGAAAGTAACTGGTTTTCCTTTTGCAGGAGGACCTGCAGAGAAAATAAGGCTGCCTGTGCTTAGATTGTCCTCTCTGCATTATTAATGCCTCCTTTTCTCGTTTTTCGTTTCAGCCACAAAAGGCTTCTGACATTCACAACTCCTCTTGTAAGTTATAACTGCCTCGCCAACTTGGCAACTCCTTAGCACCAAAAGATCATATGTCTTCCCCATCCCACAATCCAACTTTATGTCCCTCTTCAGAAAAAATATCTTCACCCGTTTCTTTCTTGTCCATGCCTTTGTTTTCTCTCTCTCGAGGTCGTTCACACAAGTACACAAGAGGGTTTGATTTGTCTGAACCAATAAAAGATTTATTAAGATTCAATCAAAGAAGCGAGTAGTTCAAACAAATGCAAGTTGGGACTGCATGCGTTTTTTCATTGTGTGGCGGGAGGAAATCGATTTTGCAGATCTCATATAGTGTGAAATGATAAAAAAGAGTTTAAAAAAATTATACTACATTTTATATCAAATTTATTTTCAGGAGGAAAAATTCAAACATAAATCATTTTATTGCAAAATTAATTTTAATTAAAATCAATTTTATTCAAAAACAATTTTACAAACGATTACTCAAACAAGCACGTATATCTTCGTTTTTTTGGTAATATCTATTAGTTTCTATCCCCAATAATGCATTTGTACTTTCCCTGCACTTCACTGTGTTAATTTGCTAGTACATCAAATTCCTAATTGAATAATGCAGGGTATTATTAATTTGTTGCCTTTCACTTTGCTGGGATATTTGAGATCTACTGTATGCAATTTCTCTGCTGGCATTTTGTCCCTAAAGTGCCCCACCCATGTGTTCTCTCCTATTTCGTGGAAGGTTCCCATCTTGAACTATTATTTTAGAAACAGATTCAGAATAAGACTGTTAATATTCAATCAATTTTGCCTTTTTGTTTTGTATTAGCAATTATGTATAAACACGGTAGAGTTGCCTTGGTAGTAGTAGGAAGTTTGGATAATTAATACAAGATCTTAGATTTGAACTTTATTATCACTATTATAAAAAAAAAAAAAAAGCAATTATGTAACATCATGCAGATAAAAAAAAATCTTAGGACATATTTGGTTTGTTTGAAAAGAAAAGGGTTTATTTTTTATTTTATAAATAATTATAAAAGGCATTTTATTTTTAGTTTAGTTTTATTTTTAAAGATTTATATAAAAATGATAAAATATTATTTTTATCATTTCTTATATATTTTTGGAAAACAATAAAAAAATAAAAATAATATGCTGTTTTTATAATTAGTTAAAATATAAAACCAAAAAAAAAAATTTCATACCAAACCTATTATTACATGAAAAGTTTTTACAAAAAAATTGAATAATATAATATTTAAAAAATATATTTTTCCTATTATAATAATAAGATGTAAGAATAGTATAATAATATAATTTATAAATAGCAATATGGAAACGTGGAACATTTGAACAAACTAAATTTATAATATTTAACATTATATAGATATTAGAAATCTAAGAAAAAAAAACTAAACAAAAACATGAAAGAGAAAAAGAAGAGCTTTGGGTAGGGAAAAGTTTTATGGAAAAATGACACGTGTTCAACAAACCAAGGGCAACAATGTTTTAATATATATAATAAATAGATAAATATGGAGAATAAAGATCGCTTACTTTGCACAAGGGCGTATTTTGTATACTAGTGCACCATGGTATATATCAACCCTGCATGTGCATGTGTATGAAAACACAAATACAAGTCACGCCACACCCTTTCCTACTGACCAACGTACCCCCTTTTCCCTAATGCTCGTAACTCTAGGTCTCAGTGTCATGACATCATAGAAGAGGAATAGGGAACATTTGTCATTGCATCAAAACAATGGTTTAATTTGATTGTAAAAGTAACATTGATTGAAAATAGCCTCCCTTGAAATTTTATGTTATTTAATTTTTTTTTAAATAGTGAGAAATAAAAGAGAGATAATAAATAAATAGAAATATGTTAAAAATAGAGTAAAAATAAATAGTGAAACCCACAAAATTTTTAAAATTTTTCATGTCATTTCCACTCAACTAAACCATGAAATTTTTAAAAATTTAAAAATTTCCTTCCTCCTCCTCTCCCTTCCATTCAACCAAACAAGACTTAAAGAACACTAAAATCTGCTAGGAAACACGATAAAGAAAACATTCGCCATAACGGCACTACAAAAGAAAGAAAGAATAAAATAAAAAATTCTCATCTGACCTTCTAAAAAATAATCGTAATTGGCTAAGTGCATATTTGGTAACACAGTGAGTTACACTCACCATGATTTTTTGAAACAATAAATAGTTACTTTTCTATTAATTTTACTGTAATTTTAGTTTCACTATAATTTCTTACCATCAATCCAAACACACTATAAAACATCAGTAACTTGATTCGCGAAAAGTCTTTGGTGAAGTCTTTGTTTCTTATTCTCTTACTTTTAATTTTCTTCTTATTCTTGATTTGTCTATATAAAGGAAAAAAGTTCGAGGTCTCAATTCTTATTTTATTATTTTTCTTTATTGATTGATTTATTTATTTATTGTGATCACTATTGACGTTTGGCCAAAGACAATGAAAATGACAATAAGAAAAAGATGGAATGTGGGGTGTAAGTATAGAGAAAGCATGTTGGGCTGCTATGACAAATTTGAGAGAGATGGCACCAATTAAGATGTAGTATTGCCTCCGTTTGCAACATGGCGTGCTATATCATAAATATCACTCATTTCACCACATGTTATCTGTCATTTTGGGTATTTTAATTTGATTTGTTTCAAAATACTTATCACTTTAAATAATCAAGATAATATTAATTATTTTTTAAAATATTGTCTTCATTTATTGGTATCTCACATAAATACTTAACCACATTATAACTCTTTTAATAAAGATAATTTTGTCAAAAAAATCATGTATTATAATAATTTGTGCTGTTAATACTTTTTTCAAAAATATGTGTATTACGTTAAAAGAAAAATAATACAAGAGGAAGGAAGTAATTCATTATTTTAATCTTGCTCAATAATTTTATTTTGGTCATAAATGCTAGTCATAAAAATAGACATTCAAATTTTTATTTTTATTTTGATAAAGACATTCAAATTTTTGCGTAAGAGTCTTAGACAGTGTTTTATCTGACATTTTTTAGAGTTTAAAATCTACTTTAAAATTAAAGTTAAAAACAGGAATATAAATCTTATATTAAAGTTGTTTGATAATTTTATTTTATTTTAAATTTGGAAGTTACTTTATTTATTTCTAAAAATACTTTTTTAACTTTAATATTTACTAAAATGCTAATAAAAGAGGACAAGATAGGATTATTATCCAGTGATGACATATTTAATAATTAATTATTGTCAGGCATATCTTATCAAAAACTAGGGAATATTCTGTTGCTCCTGTCCTCGGGTGGAAAATGCCCCATTTGGTCTCAGGTGCTAGCTTTATTGTTGAAGAAGAGGGAAGGGACAAAATTGTCTTCTCAAATCAAAAGTCCCAATTCCATTTTGGGTCCCACTAGTTTCGGGAAGTATAATGTCACCTGCAGTCACCTACCGAAGAAAAGAAAAAAAGAAAAACTACATTGCTGATTGTGACTGAGGGCCACCGAATGTTGCCGTGATGTAGCGGTAGCAGGTGATTAGAAGTTCTCGTAGTGATGGAACCCACCGTAGGAGGTGGTATTTGGTTGGTACGAGCAGCACGTGATAGACGCCCCACAACACTAGGTCATGACCACAAGAGCTCTTAGTCCATCACATGATCTCTTCATTCACAAATCAAACACTAATGTCCAATGATCATATACGTAGATTGCATGAATGCAGCGGCGGATCCAAGGTCCTGGGTCAGTAGGGACAATTTATATAAAAAAATAAAAAATAATAATGATAATTATCATATATATAAACATAAAGACATAAATGTTAAAATCATAAAATTTTATCAATATAATGGGTTCAAATATATAAATATAAAAAATTAACATATTTATTTGTAATTTTATCAAATTAAGAAAGGTATATTTGTATATTTTTGTTTAATTATAGGTCTACCTTTCGTAATGGGTTCAAATATATTAAAATAAGGAAGGCAAATATAAAAATTTAATATATTTATTTATAGTTTTATTAAATTGAGGGGGTGCATTTGCACACCCTCATTTAAGTATAGGTCTGCCCCTGCATGAATGACTTCTTACATCCGCAAATGCATGCATTTTGATTATATATGAAATAATTATTATTCTCATAGACATAGTATCTTTCAAATTTTTAATAAAAAGTATTGAATAAAAAATAAATATATTATTATAATTAATGCCACCAAACACGTTGATCAACTAGTGCGAGATTGTTTTGACTTAATTGGAAGCCTTGAGTTCGAGTTATGGGTATACTTCTGTGTTGAATACTCAGAAGAAGAGTTTTGCCTTGCCTCCAATAGAGTATACGTGTGGTCTATACCAAAAAAATATATTACTATAATTAATATCTTAAAAATTACTATAACAAGTTATAAGAAGATTTTGAGTGATTGTTTTTCATGTATTTCATACGTTTTATTGGAAGATTATGCTAGATACATATGTTCCTCATTATATATAAGATAAACTTTAATACTTGGTTCAGTTCAACAGAAGAGACAGAAACAGAAAATAACATCCTAGTAGACGAGGGTGGAGAATATCTCCGATCACTTCTTTCCCATGTTCTCATTATTCTTCCATCTCTATACCCATACTTGACGTTGTGTGTGTATAATGGAATTTTATCATTTTTATTATACAAAATCTTGCTTTGACAGAATTGACACCGCTGTTTGTGCAAGAAAAAGATCTTTGAATTCGAAATTCAAAATAAGACAATTTATATTAGGATTCTTAACGACAAGCAAAATTGTCATTCTTATCGATTAGTATTAGAAGTTTATCTCCCAGTAACTTGCTTTTTCTTGTTAGAAAAATTAAAATATCCTGTATTATACCCAAATAAAAACATTTTCTTCACTTTTTGTAGGGAAATATGAAAATAAATAGATTTACGAACATCACATATTACTTCATCTGATTAAAATAAAATAAAAGTTGTTTAATTCTTAGTAGAGAGATTTTGTTTTATTTTATTTGTTATTTTAGAAAATTAAAAATATTAATATTTTTTAAGTTCATTCTTACTTTTTAGTGTTTCTAGCTAGGAAGGGGATGAGAAATATCATGAATGAAACAAAAAGATAAATTAGTGGGATTTTTTTTTTTTTAAGTTAAGAATAGTAAATAACTATTTTATTATGTAAAATTTTAATGAACCAATATTTTGAAATAGAATGGGTTGTGGATATATAAAAACTTCTTTATGTATCATTAATAAAAAATAAACATTTAACTATTTAAAAATCAAAACATTAATGATCAGAATAATGACCTTTTTATTATTGATAACATACGATTTTACATTTATAATAAATTAAATCTAAATTCAATATCAAATTATCAATCAATATAAAAAGACCCAATTTGAATACTAGCAACATGCCATTTGCAAATGCAGTGGATTGGGTGTGCTTAGGGATGGATAAAAGTTAGATGTCTATTTTAGAAATTACATGACCAAGCTCTTGTACCCAAATCAATTAATGAAGCCTTCTTTCAAAAGAAAATTTCTCTTGTGACCTTTTTGAAAACGGAAAATGTTTAACGTGTATCCATAATCCACTTTATCTTTTATATCTCTTTCCACTTTTTTTTTATTTTCTATCACATTAATTATTTTTTTCCTCTCTTTTTTTCTTTTTATATTTCTCTTCCTTCCACCCCCATGCACTCAAAAGGTGTTTGAGACAATTGAAATTTTAAGATTTCAGCTATTTTTTCAACAAAAAAAATTGTCAAAATTCAGTTTGTTTAGGACATAAACTGAAATTTTGTAAAACAAAAAATTCTAAAAAATAAGCTTTTTTTTATAATTTGTAACATAGTAGCTTATGATTTTTTTCAACAGCTTTTTTTCTCCCCAAACACATTATTCCCAAATTTTCCAACAACTTTTTTCCCTTTCAGTTTCATACATACCCCTATGGTAATTTATTATGTAAAAGCTAATTATTTTGTTATATCCAAACAAAATAAAAAAACCGATTCTAATTATAATCAATTATAACAATAATCAATTATATATATAATTGATTATTAAAATAATTTAATTTTCGCAGGTGTCCCAAACACACCCTTAATGGGATGTATGTTTATAAGAGTTTTTGAAAAACATTCAAGGTGTGTTTGATAAAAATAGCATATAAATTAGTTGAAGCTTATAAGTTCGCTGAAAGTTTGTAAGCTAAAAACTGAAAGTTTGTTAGTTAGCTGATTGAATTAGAAGTATTTAGTGAAATTAGCTAATAAGTTAGCTGATAAACGCAAAATGAAATAAACATAAAATGTAAGAAAAGGTAAAAAAATTCAAGAAAATCAGTAAGAATAAAAAAAAAATAGTAGCTTATAAATTATAAGTTAATTGAAGTAACTTATAAAAATACATTAAAAACTACTAAAATAAGTTAGTATATATGCATGTTGTAATTGATTTGCCCTGTTTGTTTTGGGTTGATTTGTATTATGAGATCTGATTCTGAGTTAGTCTATATATGCATGTTTAATTGAGACCAACAAATTTGTTCCTTGTTGTATCACTATCAAACCTATGTTTCTTATTTTGAGCCAAGTGGAATGGGGAAGTGGAGGGTCGGTGTCGTTTGCGCCCAGGGAAGGGGTTGGGAAAGTGAATAAGAAGGAAAGTGAAGAATTTTGTTGCTTGGCCGCAGAAGCACAGTGGTTTGTTCTGTTTCTTGTCGAACTTGTGTTTGTTTTGGGTGCTTTTTACATATAATAATGGCTGTAATGTAGATTCGCTTCGGAGATTCAACAACTCAAAACACTAACACCTTCAGCAATGGAAACCCTATCTTCCCCGCTTTGCGAACAGATTTTGAAAACCGACGCATTCTCCTAGGATACATATCACTGGTATTTTTTTTCCAATTCATGGGCAAATTCTTAAAAACATATAAGGTCAAATGTGTCAACACAACAAGGGCAAATGCATAAAAATAATTTTCCCATAAAAATTTTTAAAAAAAATAATAATACAATAGGTAACCGGTGTCTAATCTGTACTGCACATTATTAATATATTAAATCATACGACTGTCAAATACTTGATCACAATAAACCACTTAACTTACAGTCATTAAACAGATTTCTTTTAGTCAAGCCAACCTATAATCTATTAAAGTGATTGCTTCTTTTTATGTTTTATTTTCTTATATGTAAATATATCTTTTCAGAAAAGTTGAATCCTTTAGGCTTTATCATGTGGGAAATGATAGCATGAGGGCCCAGCATGAGGAAAATTGTTGCGAAGAATCCAATAAATGAGATGACAAGATCCATTGAGGCTGACCCAACTAATGCTTTCCGTCGAAACAATCTGTTGGTCTCGGATTGAATACTTTTAGACCATCATTGTTTAAAGACTCGGAGTGTGCCTTTTCCTTTGCTTTTCGGAGGCATTGCTGATTGGAACAGGATCATTAGGGCTCAATCCGTCTTGGCACAACACCAAGCAAAATGCTAATCACAATGGGAACCCCACAATTAATAATCGTTATCGTTTCAAACCACCCTCCAATAAAAGTAAACATTTATGGATTATGTGTAGACAGTAAATGATCTTGCTTTACTGAACAAATCCCTTGCCGTTAATAACGCTCCAATGACTATGATGATCGACTTAACATATATGTGCGTTTGCACATGCATTACTTTATTCTTTCTAGGTTAACAGTCTATCCACTCACACGACCTTTTCTTTTACATTGTCAGCAAACAGAAACCCGTGACCGTGATCCTTGTCATGTTGGAAATTTCAGAGTTTCTATCTTTTACAACTGTAAGTGATAAATTTTATATACAATGTAATATTTTTTAAAT
This sequence comes from Spatholobus suberectus, assembly GCA_004329165.1. Classification (NCBI taxonomy): domain Eukaryota; kingdom Viridiplantae; phylum Streptophyta; class Magnoliopsida; order Fabales; family Fabaceae; genus Spatholobus; species Spatholobus suberectus. The sequence goes on along the minus strand of CM014731.1, from coordinate 84,080,450 downwards.
AATTAAGAAAATTAATCCAAGAATAAAAAAAAAGTATTGTATATAATTTTAAAAGAAATTAAGAAATCTTAGTATAATTTACTCAAAATTTTATTTTGGTTAGAAATGAGTTAATTGAGTATGATATATATGAGTGAAGAAAATATATATGTGTGTGGACTCATTTTTAAGGCTTTAAATTAAAACGTTTCTCGTTTAACCCATTAACAGATATGACTCTCCTTTTGGATTCCCTGGCCTATTATTGACTAAGCATAACTTTATATCAGTACTAAAAATATAAGGATCTGCAAATTGTTCGTGTACGGACAGAACTAAAAGCTGAATTCTTCCGTGATTGAGGGGGGTCAAGCTCAAGAAAAACAATATTCAAAACAAAAATGATAATAAATTACCAAAAAGAAAATGGGAAGAGGGGGAGGGAGAGACCCTCACACAGTCACACTAGAAGAGGCACTAGTCACCACCTCCTGCATCCATTCATAATGATAAAAAGAGAGGGAAAAAAGTTTGGACGAGTTCATATATCAGACAAAAAGATATAGAAAAAAAAAAAAAAGCATCCATTTACATCAAATCAGGGTAAGAACGACTATGACTTTGGATTTTGATTTAATGTATGATTTTTCGTGTTTTTTCGCCTGCTTGGGTCCTGAATATGATACTTGACAAGTCGACATTGTATTAACATAACCATATACGAGAAATCTTTATCGCTATAATTGTTTCGTTTTTCTTCTTTATGTCATTTATATATGATGTATAACCCAATCCTTTCCGTTTGCGTGTTATCGTGCTTGCTCAATTATTGCAAATATCAACATTCTTTAGGATAAAAGTTACTTAGATGAGCAAGCTCCCGTCAAATCACATTGTTATCCGGTGTATGAAGATTTAAGACCACACCTTAAAATCTGTTTCGCTTTTAATATTTCTTAAATCAAGATGAAGGAAAAGTTATCGAGCTTTTGATATGGTGTTTTTCTGAAAGAGATTTGCTATATTCTCTTAAATAATCTTCTTAACAATTCTCCAATTATAGACAAGGCTCCTTTAAATTTTAATGATTTAAAATTATAATTTTAAAGAGTAAATATACCTATACTTATTCATTTCAAAAAGACAAAAACAAAATTATTTTAAAAAAATGCTTGGTAAAAAAATCAAATATTTGGCCATATGTTTTTGCTGATAAATTATTACATTCTCCTATTGTACTATTTTTTATTGGTTGATTGTACAAAATTTTTTACACTAATAGTGTATATCTATTAAACTCTTAATTAATTATGAGCGTTACTGCTAACATACGCATTTTTTTTATATAAGTAAACAGTAAGGCTAAAATAACAAATATATAAATTAATGAGTAATGTGTTTCATCAATAATAAAAATGAAATGTCAAATACAAATTAAATGAATATAATCGTTTTTATTTTTGTTACGCTATTATAATAATTCATCACTTGCTTCTTATTCACAGATAAATGTTTAATTTTTGTTGTGTGTTTGATACTTCTTTAATTTTTAAATGATTGTCACTCTAAGAGTTTTGATTTATTTTAAATTACTTTTCATTTTACAAAATTAAGCAGGTTTTTGTTTTTATTTTTTTAATTTGTTATTGTCCTTTAATGTTTTAAGTTGAATGAGAAAACATTAATAAAATTATAAGATAATACAATCATATAATTTTAAATTTGATTTAACGTGTACTTCAGTACGTGGTAAGTAACATTAAACAATTGTCTAATTACTTAAAAATGTAAGCGTTAAATTATTATTTTTTTGTATTTTTAATAAAATAATTTTTTTCATTAATTTATTTAATTCCTTAACATATATCTATAGAAGCACATTAAAAACATTGATTATTTTTTAAAATTAAAATATTTGATAATTTTTTAAGTCCTTGTACAAAATCTGAATCTCAGACGGAATAATTAGAAGCTTCACCATCTTATTAAGTAACTCGTAAGTTTATAGATCAACCTCCTTCGGACTTCTTACATGTGTAGAAAGCAAGTATAGTATTTAATAAAACTAACTGTGATAGAAAATTTCTAAACGGCATTTTAAGCGTTGGATGATCATCACACCAAATGATTCGATACTGTCACGGGCAGAAGCCTGAGATAATAAAAGGATTAGCCTTGATTATCTCAAAAAATTAAAAAGGTCTTACATACATATATTTTATTTGATCATCTCCTCGTTAATTAAGAAAAATTATTTAATTTAACTAATTTCTTTTAAAAAGATGTTAATATATTATTTCGATATGACTTTCTTTTTTCATTTCACTCCAATATATACTCCTTTTTATTTTAATTTATGTTTTATATTAATATTAATTATTGTGAATCCTTTAAATATAATTAACTTTAATATATTAATTTTTAATATATTTTTTCATCTTTTATATTTAACCTCTTCAAATGAAAATTACTGACTCCGCCCTTAGATGGTGTATGTGGCTGTAATGAAATAAATGTCAAATTTTCCACTGGAAAGCCTAGGACAGGCAACTGAGAGCCCTCCAACGTGCAAAGAACACCCATAGAGATTAGGTTGAAATTTCCAAGTACAGAAGTCCTCACATTCGAGTTTGAAGAGACGTAATTAATCCTCCTTTCTTTTTATTTGCTGTTTTTTTAAAGGAAATATTGTTTATATTTTTCTATTCATTTAAAACTTTAAAATAATATTAATTATTATTTAAATTATATCTTTATCTTTATTACTTGATTTAATCTTTTAATTATTTTACACATTTATTATAAATAAAAAATAATTAAAAAATTAAAAATAGAAAAAATATTAATTATATTTTTTATTTTATTTATTATCTGTTATTTTTAAGTCAACAAATAAAAATAAAAAAAAACGAAAGAAGTCAACTATGCTATCAAGCTTCTGTCCTTTTAAGGCTCCGAATTTTCCATAGACATCATCCACGCGGACGAGAAAGATCTTCTAACGGGTAATAATAATAATAAAAAGTCCTGCTAACATTGGACTAACAACCATTGAAAATAGATACAGGTTTGAATTTTAAACGGGTATTTTTGTGTAATATTTTGAAACTAATTTCATTCATCATTATCTTAAATAATAGTTAAGGGATTGATAAATATAATTTTTATTAAAAGATATCATATTTAGTATAGTTGATACACTAAACACCATACTTTTAATAAAAAATTATTTTTAATTTTTTAATAACTACCCTTCACACAACGATTAACAAAATTATTTTAAAATCTGCATGGAAATTATTTAAAAAATTAGTGAAATGTCCTTTCTGTTTCAAAAGATTAGTCATTAAATGTCCTTAATTTAAAAAACACACTAATAATCATCTTAATAAGTACTAACATATAATTTGCTATATCCTTTTTAACATGCCCTAAATTATTGAATATATATTAATAATATTTATATAAAATTCATTAAATAGTAAAATGTATTAAATAAAGAGTTTAATGGTCATGCACTATCAGTGTAAAAAGTTTTACACTGTCATCCAATCAAAATCGCCATTAATATGACTTTTAAAGTCTTTATTATAAAAGTCAACAAACATACAATAAATAGTGGTTTGTGATTGGATGATAGTATAAAATTACTTTACACTGTCAGTGCATGACCATTAAATTCTTAAATAAAATGTATCATTAATATTTCTTACAAAATAAAAGTTATAATATTTAATAGAGTAAATTATATTGACACCCCCTGAGGTTTTTTGAAATTACACCTCGATACTCCTCGTTTTTTTACCCCTAAACTAACCCCCTTAATTATTTGAAAAATATTACACTGACACTCTTTATATATTACACTAATACCCCTTAATTGTTTGAAAAATATTACACCGTATACCCCTATAAGAAAGATTGTTGTAATGGTTAAAAAAATAAGAGGTTTTGCACAATTTCAAAAAATCCTATGAGATGTTAGTGTAATTTACTCTATTTAATACTTCCCTTATCGTTTAATACTTTACGTCATCTGAAGGATACTTTTTCGTATTTGGGTTTTTGGAAAAAAATATATATAATTACATTTGATGAAAATGTCTCTTTTTTTGTTATCTAGCCTAGAGTCAAAGATTAATGTTTTAAAGAACAAACTTCTTCAAACAGATATTATTCCATACGTATGGACATGAGAATCAAATATTTGGCCATATGTTTGAAAAATATAATTATCTATTAATTATATCACAGCATATTAGTTATGAAATTGTCTCTTTTGCCCTGTTAGTGTTCTATTTCATCTTTGAAGGAGACAGATTTCTATTTCATTTCACTGATATACTAAGATATCTGAAAGAAAAAAAATCCTTGATCTTTGAAGGAGACAGATTTAATAACATATAACCTTATCCAAAGCAACTAATATTTTAAAATGGGGGGGTAGATGAGGGTCGTATACCCATTACTCAACCAACATATAATAAATTTAAATAAATAAATAATCAAACTAGTTCTTGAAAAAATTTCGCGTTAAAAAAAAAAAAACTAGTCCAAAAAAAATATAGCGCAAACAAATTAATTTATTAATGACAAAAATTATGCCTTACATTACCTGATATGCATTTTATTAGTTAAATAAATTCAAAATATGTATTCCGTCTCATAATTAATCCATGAGGTATTTGACATAACAATCAATTTGACTGACAAATTATACATTTTAAAACAAAGAGTGTGAATTTCATTAATTGAGGACTAATGTGACATTATACTCTTTAAAGACTAACTTGTCCTAGTAAATAAGAGTTTAAATTTAATTTAATCTATTATAAATACAAATATTTTTACACTGTTAATAAATTTTACGAGTAATAATTGCAATAGTCAATTTTATTAATAGCGCAATAAGATATAATTGAATCATAACATTGAAAAACTTATTCCTATCAACATGTGCTGGTAAAATCATGATCTCTTAAACTTGTATTGATAAGTTTGATCTTGAAATTTATCCATTTCTTTATTATAAATTGAAGATTTCGTTCTTTTGAAAATTATGTTATTAATTATCATATGTATTTATTATTTTATAACACATTTTTTTGAATTTTATAATAAATTGAATTATTTTTTAATTAATTGTTTAATTAAATTAGAAGTGATAGTAAGTTGGGTAGATTTGATTAGAGGCAACAAAATGGGTTGGGAATGTAGATCGCCCTAATATAGGTTGTGGTTATAGCAAGCTAGGGCCAAAAAATATCCGAATTCAATTTGGGTCTTTAAAATGAAGTTCAAACATGCTGAAAAGCTTGATTTTTCGAACTTTTGACGAGTTTTTGCATGTTAAGCCCAAATCGGACATGATCAAATTGAGCTAAGAAAAACCTATATTTAATTCAAACTCAAAATTTAAAATTTAAGCCCTACATTTCATCGGGGCAAGTTTGGGTTGACTTGATGAGTCTGACTCCAATTGTATTGAATTCAAGTTTTTTTGCAAGATTGAATGTTGGGTATCAAATGTAACAATTCCATACTCCACTCAATCTGGCTATATAAAAAATAAATAACACTTAATGTAATATTCAATATAAAAAAAAGTAACAAAAAACACTTTACGTGATTTATTGAACGTACTTTATAGAGTAACTCTACCTTTCAAAATAGGACATTAATTTTCTTTCGTTTTTTATAATTTTTATTTTCTTTATTGATAGAAAAGTCCATTGTAAATCGTATTGAAAATTTACATCTTCTCTCCTTACCTATGGATTGTTGAGGACTTTTTTGTCTGTATCACTGAGGGGAAGGAATTGTTGACAAATTCGGGGATGTAGGTAATTTCAAATTATCGTGTTTTTTCTATTATAATGGGATTTTAGTCGTTGGTAATAACGATTTTTCTTGTGGTGAGTGAGGACCCCCATCCTAGTAGAGCATGTCAGTGATCATCATCTAATGTGTGTCAAGGGATTTGACCATGCGATTTCACTCTTTGAGATTCAAGTAGGACCTAAGGTTGGGGAAAACAATGGATAAGAAGCATAACATAATCTCAAAAGCTTGCATGTGTGTTTTAAAATTGGTTTGTTATTCTAATTAGAGAGAAATCATTGAGTTCCAAAGTTTTATGAGCCTCCAAAGGCAAATACAATTGATACAAAATGCATAACCATGGTCCCTACTGACTAAAATATGAAGGTCATTCCACGTGTATACCATGAAGGCTTTTAAAGTGCCAACTAGGACATTTTATTAAAAATCACAAACAAGTTAATGTTTGGATTAATGTGAAGGATGAAATATATATTCAAGGCGTATTTTTAAATTTTGTCAAATTTAGGGACTAATATGACAAAGGATGCCAAATTCAAAGACTAATATGACAATGGTGTCAAATTCGGGAACTAAATTGAAGGATTTACGATTTTTCACATCTAGTATTAAACATGTGGACTGTACATTCGTATCATATGAACTATACAAACTTGCCATGTGTGTCTCATAAGCATTTAACACACTACATAAGATATTCTATTAAAGTTAATGAAGAATATTTAACAAAAGAATTATCTTGAATGATGAATTACAAATTCAAAAACTTTTTTTTTTTTTGTCTGGTTAAATTTAGAAACTAAAGTGAGAAGACCAAATTGAGGGATTTACTCTTTATACAATGTAACATTGAGAGGACCAAATTAGGGGCTTATTCTTATAAAACACAAAAAAGATCCACCATCAAATCTGATAACCTTACTCGTTTAACTATTTGTACTAGTTTTTAATTAAAATTAAAGTTTCACTTCAATAATTTATAAAATAAAGATTAGCCTTAAAAAAGTATGTAAATTACCGAAGTAAAATTTCAATTCTAATTAGAAAACATCACGTAAGTTTTGTCCTATTAAAAATCATGCTAATTAATTTCCTAAATATTAAAAAATCCTTTAAATTGATTCCTAAACTTTACTAAAATCTGTCACTTAGAAACTTAACTTTACTAAGCGAGAATAATACTTGAGAAACGAAATTGATAAATTAAATCCAAAAATTAAAAGAGGAGGATAAAAAGCAAGAACACATCTTGTAACCTTGCTCTAAAATTGATCCAAGTAATTTGCATATCTTACAAAATACAAATTACAGTACAATTAATAGACAACATCGGATCCAACCCATCCCGCTTGAACTATTTAGACCCGGGATAACTCTTCTTTTTAACGAATAAAATAATAATAATCAAACCCGACGCACACTCTTATCTTCATCTTCAATAATTAGGGTAAAAAATACCAACACAAAAAAAGTAGTTAGTGAGAATTATATTTTCATGTCCAGGGAGCCGAGTCAACTCAGCATATTGGCTCGTCCCGAAGCAACGGCCACGATTCTCCTACAAAATCAAAGGTACTCGGTACGTCCACGTGGCAGCGTCTCTGGAAATCCTCGAGCGTGGAGAACTCGGACACGGGTCCGGCCACGACCAGCAGAAGCTCTTCGAAGAGAGACTCGTCGCAGGGAATAGCGAGAGGACCGTGGTTGCAGAACCCGTACTCCTCCTCCGCCTTCACCAGAAGCATCTTGAAGATGGGGTGGTTCAGGTACGTCGCGCGCACGATGAACCTCCTCCTGCTGGGCCCCACGCACACCGCCACGTGTCCCGCCGGAACGTCCGACGCCGCCAACACCGCCTTCTTCCGCCACCGGAGAAGCATCTGCCGCACGCGGACAATGCGCCGGATCTTGCTGCCGTTCCCCGTCGACGGCGACATTAAGCAAAGAGTGTGGAAAAAGGAACAGAGTGGTTTCGCTTTCGGGTTTCGATTTTGGAAGTGTGAACGGTTGGGTAGGTACTAGGTAGTGGAGGAATGTTGAGGGGCGCGTGGGGGTATATATGGTTTCGGGGAATTTAAAATGCCACTGGACTTTGAGATAATTACGAGATTGTGCCTGTTGCCTCAATCGTAGTCAAGCCCATGTGGAACCGAGTCGGATGACTCCTGTGGGCTTAGCCCTAGCCCACTAGCCTTGCTTCTTTCTTATCGTGCGTTCCAATTTTCCTATGCAATGTACTAGGTCTCCTTTTGGAAAGTTAAATTAAAGCTAAAATGAATTATGAAATTCAACTTTAAATCCTTAACAGCTGGTTTTTTCTGTTGTCAGAAAGATTTTATTTATTTCAATTTTGATATGTACTTTATAATTGTCTTGTTTTAGTGGGGTTCGATTCACCGTGTTAAAGTGAACCAAAAGTGGTCATGTGAATTATATGTAATATAATGAATATTGAATGTGATGAGATGATTCGGAAGCGAGAGTTTTTTTATCGGGGATGCTTCCGAAGACAATGCGCAATTGCTCATGTTGTCAGGATAATTCATGGGACTTTGGATCCATCTGAAGTGCAACAATTGTGAGATGTGAAAGTTGAATATTAATGTTTATGACAGAAAATTCCTTTTCAGACTATTCACATCTTGATATCTATGACTATATCCCCGATTGTTAATAAATTCAATAAAAAACTAAAAACTATAATTTAGATATCATTAGAAACTAGAAAGGCAAGGAAGGGCCTCTTACTAAATTCACCTGTTATTTTTTTTAATAAAAGAAATCATAGAAACGGAGATGTTGTGAATCACAACAATTTTTTATTTTCAAGTTGGAGTAAGAAGTTAGAACAATTAAGGCGTTAACTTTGTTTGTAGCTGAAGTTACTAAACAGGCTCACGTTACATGTGCTTGCCTTAATTAATTATTATGTTTCCCCATCTCTAACATTGAGATTATGGAACTCAAAACCTGATCTTTGTCTTTGAACTGCATAAGATCCCAACTACATAATCCTGTTGCAAATTTGTTGCTTCATTACCCTGCGAATTCGATATATATTTTGCACATACTGTTCAATTAATTACCAATCAAGGGAACAAAAATGGGAGTGCATGCGAATCGTTATGATTAGATGAATAATGAGAAAAATATTGCGCTGTTGGCTTCGATGGTCCATCGACCAACAAGAAAAATCATTTTGCGCTGAATTGATTAACTACAGAAATGGTTTGCTTTTATAAACCATTATTTGATTCCAAAATGGGAGAACAGGAGGGAACTTAGGTGCAATATAATGTATGTTTCCAACTAACAAAGTATAAAACTTAAAACGGAAAGAAGAATGGTAGCGGCCAAAAGAAGACATAAAATATGGAGGCGACGAGATTCCGTGATAACAGTCAAGTCAAATCAAATTAATAGTTTTAGTTGTTTATCTGTAAAATATACAAAGGACTGTGAAGAAACAGACAAACATGGAGGGACAAAATCAACTGCATTTCATTTTGTAATGTTTCATTTTCTTGATCCTACGATTTTCCTGTCCCCAGAATCAGTTTAACACAGTAATCCTGATTAGAATACAGGTATAACTGATGATTTTCAAATATATGCTGGCCCCGGAATGAACAGTAAACTTAAAAAGAAAGGGGGCAACAGTGGAGAGAGAACGTTAATTGTTTTGCATTTTCTTTTCAAGCATCACAAATATAATGTGATAGGAGCCAAGTTCTTCTGTAATTTCTCTGTCCTTGTAAATATTTGGAGTTAAATTTAGCAACGTCAGCCCATTTACGTTATTACCATTTTGGTCAAAGTAAACCCATTTAAATTTCTTGAAGTTCGTGTGTTGTTCAGTAGCATTAGCTTTTCTCACCAAAATGAAGCATGGGCTTCTAATAACTAAAAAATTGAACAATGGGCTTCGCTGACCAAAAGCAAGAAGAATGGGCTTCTAATAATCAACATAAGGATGCATGATCTTCTCAGGCAGCCAGATGAATACAGGTTCGCAGTGGTATCTATCTTTTGGGCATTATCGCTTCCTCTTCTCCCTGACCAACAGTGAGGTCCAAGTCTTCGCCGATATACAGCAAGCTATGCTGTTTGTGGTAGACTCATAGATGTAATTTTGCACTAATGAAGTAATTTTTGTAATACCCATCAAGCATATTAAATCCATTGAATATTTCACGAAGAAATATGATCATTTTTGAAACTTTGGAGGATCGTCCTCCATCATGCTTTGCTTGGGTTCAGTCTTAATATATGCAAGACTTCAAAATGATGAGATACACCGTTCCACTAACTTTCGTTCATTCGAACAAGCAATTCATGAAAGGAAATATTTGTCGCAAAGTTGTGGAGCTTGTGAAGAAATTTAACCAAGATTCGGTAGTTATTCGGCGGAAATTTATTTGAGGAAACCACAAATTCCCATTCAGAGTAGTGCATAGAAGGACAAAACTAATCAATTTTAACTACTAAACATAATAATATCTGGCAAGCCAGAGCATTTTGGTGGTATTTAGCCCACGAACAAATGTCAAGAAAGCTAACGACCTGCACAAAACACCATTAAGAAAGCACATTGATCAAAAAATTACTTTCTGTATCGAATATGTTACGGTGTCATCACCCTAAATACAGGCGGAACGTTTGACATTGGACAGCTAGAATTCAACATTCAACAATAACAACATAAACTCTTCAAACTCGAGCTTGACACGAGGGCAGCTTTGGCGTGAAATGTAGATAAAAGTATTTTACCGAATAAATTATGGAAACCATACATTTTTATTGTAAAACAAAACATGCATACTTTGTTGTGTAATATATTCCAAAAAATCTTCCACTTAGGGTGTATTTGTATTCACGTTAGTTTCCGTTCAATGTGAATTCAATAATTTTCTCTAGTCACATTTATTGCTTTGGAAAATGGGAAACGAAGAATGAAACAGATTCACAAACACACACTTAGAAAATTAGATCATCACTTTTATCTAGTTTTTCATTAACACTTTGTTTGAATAAGAAAGGAAATAAAAAAGAAGGAAATAAAGTGGAAAGAAATAGATGAAAGAGAAGTACAAATAAGTTTTAAGTGAACAAGAGTTGTTTAGAATGATGGAAATAAGAAAAAAAGAAATGAAATAATTTATTTTCACTTGTTTAGTTAAATTAAAAAAAATTAAAAAATTGAAAAAATAGATGAAAAGATAAATCTATCCTTTTAATTTTATAATAATAGTAAATATTTTTTCGAGTTCTGACAAAACAGGAAGAGGGAAGCGGATGAACGTACGAACACAAGGATTCGGATTCGGTGACTTGGTAGAGAAAAAGTCACCGTGACTTTTCCTCATTTTGCACCATTAGATCAATCTGTTGGATTAGATTTTGCCACTTGTTTGACAAGATATTTCTAGTTTAATTATTTGGCTTTTATATATTTTTATTACTTTAAAACTATAAAAAAATATCATTAAATGTGTATATTAACTGGTATAACATTAATTTAACCAATAGTCTCAAATATTGTTCAGATTTTGTTATCTGTTCTAAAAAAAAATTGATAGTGAAAATTGTCAAAAAATTCTGACGGCCAAAAATTTTTATTATGAAAGAAATTTCTGGTAGTTTAAGAGCCGCCAAAATATTTTTGGCAATTTTTTTTTTTTTTTTACAGATAACTGGTATCTTTCATTGAAAACCACTGCTTAAATTCAAAACCATGGACTAAACTGAAATAACTCTATACCAATTGATCCTCGCACTCAATAGTATTCTTTGTGATTTTAAAGTATAAAAAAATACAAAAACTAAATTAATAATTAAACTAAAATATCTTTTAAAACGACTGACAAAATCTGAACCATCAAATTAATCCAATGGTGCAAAATTAGAAAAAGTCACGGAATCCAAATCCCGAATGGAGCCGAACACAATTCAGGTTCAGTGTTTTGTCCCAACTGGACTCTACCATCCCTTCTTCCTGTCATTTCCAAATCCCCATTCTCTTCCTTCTTTCTCTAATCTAACTCTCATGAACCCTTGTTTCAGTTTCAGTTTCAGTCATAAGTTCAGCAATTGATTCCTTTATACTCTTATTTTTGACTCGATACTGTTGAACAAAGAGATCTCTAACTTGGACCACAGCTGCTAGAGTCGTTCTTCAGTAGCAGCAACGATATCCACAAGGATACATATGGCCAAAAAAAGTAAGCACGAGCAAATCCTTCCCCAACCCCATTTCTCGTTAGTTGGGAACGGATTTCATTTTTATGGATCCCACAAAATATTTCCATTTCCCTTTTCCATTTCAGCTCTAACCAAATAGTCGAGTTCATTTCACTCCCACCCATTTCAATCTTTCCTAAATCACCCCAACCGAACAACAGTGTAATGGGATTTATTTCACGGTGACTTTAAAAGTCACCCCAACCAAACACTCGAGCTCATACCACTTTAAACTTCTATACACAGCACAAGAAAATACAGTGATTGACTCAATATAAGAATGAATTGGAAATTTCAAAATGCATAACTATTAAGCAAATGACAACTAAGACATAGCAGGCAAGGCACCTTGCAATATAAACATGGAACTCAAAAGAAGAAATGGTATTTATTAAAACAAGGCAAAATCTTGAACATTTTCATAGCGCACTAAACTCAATGCTTATCCAAAGCTTAGACCAGAAAAAAAAAATGGGAGAAAACATGGTACAGTTCCTTGTAATGAATTATTTCAGTATTCTACTCCATCCACGGACAGATAGCCCCAGGGATCTCTCATTGCTTTCAGTGATGAGACTTGGCCTGAGCTTTCTGATGAGACTTGGCTTTTGCCTGAAAGCAAAACAAACATGATAAAGAGAATAAAAAACCAATGCCTACAAAGCAAAAGGCAAAGAAGTTCTACAAAGTGCACTATAATCATAAGTTGTAGATGTAGAAGCAAGGTAAAGCGTCCTAATTAAATTTCCTACATAATAAGAAATCACAATTGGAAAAATGGTAGGCATTTAGCAATCAGCACTATCAGAGTACCAAACCATGGCAGTAGCAACACAACACATGGCAGAGCACAATACATGCCATTGAATTAAATATAATTACAAAATTATAAAACAAAATCTAGAACAGATTTAAACCATCAAGACTTGATATAGTACATAAGCATTTTCCCAGTACCAGGAGACTATTTAACACTCGTTCAAGATCATTTACCAAAATATCAGTACACCAATTAACCTGGGAAAAGGCTTAATTCAAGCTAAGGCTGTAGATCTAGGCTGAAGGCAGAGTCAGTCAGGATCTGCAAGCTGAGACTTTGATTAATCAAACTAACAAATAAATCTGTGTCGTTCAATTCGATAATTAAAATCCCTTAAACATCAGCCACGCTGCATTCACAGAAACTGAGTGCAAAAAAAATTAAAAATAAAAAAATAGCAAAAGCCAATCAATTTGGCTGTAGGTTAAATAGGGAAACCCCAGGAAAAAAAAAAGTGTTAAAATCATTTCGACAATCAAATTGGAGTCAAAGGGTAAGCAAATTGAGCACCATCGAACCTAAAAACTAATGAACCCTACTCAACATGAATGTAGTGATAAACAGAGCGTGTGAACAGAAAATCAGATCAACATTGGTTTACAAATATTTTCTATTAAAATCCAACCAGGGACTTCTTTAGATCGTTAAATTACAGCGCCAGAAATGCATAGCAACCTCACAAAAAAAGTGGTCAACGATCGAATGTATTGAAAAACGAGAGATTCGTTACACTACCTTGAGGTACTTGAGCTTAATGCTTCCATAAACAAGGCCGAAGGAGAAAGCAGAAGCTCGAGCGACCTGCCAATGCACAAGGTTTTAGAGAAAGCAGAAAAAAATGTTGTCGCTCAATTAGCACCTCATTTTTCTCGAGAAACAAACAGAAAAAGGTAATTGGGAGCGTACCAAGGCTAGGGTGCTGGTACCAGAATACGGTCCCGGTGGTGGCGCCATTACGATTGAGACTTGTCGGTGCAGTTGTGAGCGGAAGAGAGGAACAATGGAAGGTAACGACTCCCAGCGAAGAACAAAACAGTGCTTCACAATTGTCGAATATCGAACCCTAGCCAACGTAGGACCGTAGAGAAAGGGGGACTTGCTAGTTGCTAACCGCACAATATCGTTTAATGGACAGCTACTAATCCATGACCCAAACCCCAAGTAGCCCACAAATACTTAATGCAGGCCTTGAATTTAGATCCAAACACACTCTGTTTGATTTGGATATAGGATTTAGATTTGCTCCAAAGAAGAAGAAGAAAAGAACGGGGGAGTATTGGATTGAATTGCGTATACCAAAGGTTAATTCATGCGAGGTAAAATTAAATGAAAAAATAATTAAAATATCTTCAACTATATATTTTTAAATTTAATAGAAAAATATTATTATAAAAAAATAATGAAACATGAGACAAAAACATATTTGTAGCGGGAAAACAAATTATTTATAGATAGATATAAATTGTTAAGGTAAAGTGTAAAAGTATTAATAATTATAATATAATTAATTAAATTTTATAATTATTATTCATTTTCCAAAGGATATTTCATGTCATAGTTTAACATAAAAATTAAAAATACGATATTCAAACTCTTATTATAAATAAAATTCAAGTAATTTTTATTTATGTCACAAACAAAGTTGATTAATAATCTTTCAGCTTATGCATTAAGTATATAGATTATAAATTAATTTTTCAGCTTATACATTAAGTATATAGAAATAATAATATATTTTTATTGAAAAAATATCTATCATTTCTAAAAGACATATTTAATATTTATTTTGAGAAATTAAAAATTTATAGAGTTGTATTTTTTTTTATTGTCCTTTAACTTATGTACTAAATACACAGGACGAAAATATATATACATATATATATAGGGAGTGAATATATTGAAAACACTTGGTTAGTGTTTAAAAGGTATCGCTTTCTGATGGGAAAAATATAGTTTTATTATTTGACTTTGTGTACAACTGGTATTGCTTTTTCATTAAAAAAAATGAATATAGTGTTTATATTATTGAAAATAAAAAATATTAATATGTTTGTATGTGACCAATATTTATTTTAATGTATTGCAAATATTATATTCAATATTTAAGATGTATTTCAATCATTTGAATACGAATTTACTATTATTATATAAATAAGTAAATATAATTGTCAATTGTTTATTGTTGAAGCAAAATGTAGTGAAAATAAAAATATTAATATGTTTTTATGTAACCAATATTTATTTTAATGTATTGCAAGTATTTTATTAAATTTTTAAGATGTCTTTTTAATCATTTGAATATGAATTTATTATTATTATATAAATGAATATGTCAACTGTTGTCAAATGACAAAGTTACAATCCGTATAACAAAAATGGTAAACATTTTTTATATATATAATAGACTAAAGCAGTGCTACGTAATTTGGCCCCCTGATTAACTAGACAGTTCAAAGCCAATATAAAACTTTTTCAAATTTTTATGACATGGATTATGGATAGACAACAAAAAGTTGAAAAAATTGCATTGTGTATCTTTGTACGTGGTTGTCGGCACACTTAGGTTCTAATTATCTGACAACTTTTACTAGACTTTCTATTTGAGTGTTATGCTCTGCCCATGTGATTGTAGGACGGTTCGGATCAATCCAACAAACTCGACAATTCAAATCGAACCAATTAAATTGGTTTGGAATTTTTAAGACAATCGGGTCCAAACCAAACTGAATCAACTAAACTCAATATAAATCGGTTCGAGCATCGAGTTTGGGTTTCCAAACCCTATTAAACCCTAACCAAACCAATCTTGCATTCTAATATATAATTTTTCCTAAATTTCTTTAGTACCCTTCACACAATACTAAGGTAGAAAGACTATTATTCACAAGTTGAAAGCTCCCACACCTGAACGACTGAACCCTAAGCGCCATTGTTCCCCTATTCCCCTCTTCTGCCCTAAGTTGATCATCCACCCTCGTCGCCTCGGGTGGCCGCTGTCAGTTACGCCAACCAAGTCAGTCCTCCACTTTCTTCTTCGTCTTGTTCATCAATCATTGACGCCAATGCAAGTCTCACTCATTCACTCCTCCATACCTTTGCCACCTCTCGCCACCGTCAATTCATGGTCGTCGCCTCATGCAACCACCAGTTCGTGGTCACCGCCTTAAGTGTCATGTCACCCAGCGACGATGATGTTGTGAGTTCCGTTGTTCATCCTTTTCCTTTCCTAATTTAATTTGTTCCTTATTTGTTTTTCATTTATTTTTGTTGTTTTTGGAAATTTGATTCATGCTTAACTAATTTAATTTGTTATTGCTTTTAATTTTTTTTTTCTTTAACTAACAGTTGTAGGTCTGTGTTCTGTGTGTGTGTGAGTACTATTTAACTAAATTGGGAATAATGTGCATTAATATGTGTATGAGAGAGAGTAATATGTGCAGGTGTGTGTAATTGTGTGTGAGTGAGTGAGTGAAATGCAAGTCTCTGTGAATCTGTTTGTGTTTGTGCAAGTCTACCAGTGTGTGTGAGTCTGTAGGTCTACGCAGGTGTATGTGAATAATATGTGTAGGTGTGTGTGATAAAATTGTGACTGTGTGCACGAATGTGTGTCAAAGTGACTTGACAAAGTCAATGTAAGAATGTGTGTGTGTGTGACTCTAATTGATGAAAGTAATTTGATGCATTTTCTGAATAACTATTATTATGCAAGATGCTATAATTGAGAACTTTCTTTACAACATCTAATTGATTCTTAATTTTTTTAGGTTGTTAACCAAATGACAAGTGAGATAGCTTCTAATAGACCTAACCAACAAGGTCAAATTGCCCCTTCAACATAACCACAAGGGACACAAGGAGTTTAAGAAGCTCCAACACAACAAGTTTAAGGAACTCAACCATCCCAAGGACAGGATAGTCAACCACAACAAGGATAACAAGCTCTGTCAAATACAGGAGAGAAGATCAAAAGGAAACCAAGTAGGCCCTCTTTTGATGCTTGGCAACATTTATCTAAGAAAGATGAAAAAGCTTATTGCAATTACTGTCAAGACTCATATGCATGCATTTCTTCTAGTCATGGAACTAGTAACATGCTAAAGCATCTAATTAAGTGTCTGTAAAGTCCAAATAGGGAAGTTGATAAGAAACAAAAAACACTTGCACTTGGAAAGGGGAGTGAAGGTGATAATACTGTTAGCTTCAAACTTGTTGAATTTAATTAGGAACAAACCTGATTGGCACTTGCTAAAATGATTATTGTGGATGAGTTGCCTTTTAAATCTATTGAAAACTGAGGGTTTAAGTACTTCTTAAGGTTATGATTTTATCTTTAATTTATGAATTTTAGTCTAAATTCTAAACAACTTGTAAAATTTAGTTTCACTTAATATCTTATTGCATTACAGGTTGGCTTTCAAGATCAAATACTCAAGGTCTAGAGAAGATTGAAGAATGCATGAAAACTACTTGACTAGAGTTTTTCCCCCCTATTATTTGGTCTTATGTATTGTACTATTGGACTTTATTGGACAATGGACCAGTGTTTGGTTTATGTTAGATTAACATGCAGTTTATTAATGTTGGACAATGGGCAATGTATGTAAATTTTTATATTAGTTACCGATGGAGTTTTATGGCATAATTATATTAGTTTTTTTTGTATTTTTTACTACTACTTACTTGGTGCAAGCCATTTACAGTCAAATATGTTGTTTAAACTCATTTAATGACCGGATTATCTATCAATTTTTTGTCAAAACCATGATTTTTTATTTTTTTTCAAAAACAGAATTTTGAATTTTTTTTATAATGGACTCAATAGAATTGAACCAAACCAACCCGTTCTTGATCCGATTGATTTGGTTCGGGTTGTGCAAAAAAATTGACAATTCCAAACCAATAAAAAATGATTGGTTCAAATTTTTTCACCCTAAATCCGAATCAAATTGACCTGTGAATACCCCTAATTTGTGGCAAATGGTTTGTACAACAAACCATATAATAGTCTCTAATTACTATGGCCCATGTATAAGAGATATTTTGCATACTTTAAGTGACTGAATTGAACATAAGAGTTTTGTTAAAATAAAGATGTTTACACTCTTAACCAATTGAAGGTCATTTTAAGTATGATTATTAAAGTATTTATTATAAAAGTTAATAAATTTACTATATATAATAATTTATAATTAGATGATAATGTAAAAAATATTTATATTGTCAATGTATTTTAATTAAATTCGAAATATAAGTATATTTAATTAGTTAAAATTAGGCAATTGTTTGTTGTGTTTTTTTTTTTTTTTGGTTTTGTTATATAAAAAAAATACTTGCAAAAAATCCGCTTATTACAAACTGTGTACGAATGCCTATCCTAATCCCACCCTGCTTCCTTTTTTGGTCCAGGAAGTCACACAATTGTCAATGCAATGCTCTAACCCGGCCCAATATAAATCAGACAATCTCCCCAGAATTTGGTCATCCTCCACATAAATTTGTCTGTGTTTTGCTATCTACACTCCCCCATTTGCTAAATACACTTATCTTTTCTAATTTTGTATATAAAATTAATTAATAACCTTATCTGTCACCTCTTTCAAACATCGTTTGTCTTGTTTCACTGCACTTCTCTCTCTAGTTTTATCGTACTCCTCTACCTGTAGTTTTACTACACTCACCCATTTAGTTTCACCATACTTTCACACTTGTTGTTTCACAGAAGTCTCTCATCTCTTAATTATTATTATTTGACTTTTTATTTTGAATAAATTTTTTATCAGCTAGAAATAA
Organism: Spatholobus suberectus; assembly: GCA_004329165.1. Classification (NCBI taxonomy): domain Eukaryota; kingdom Viridiplantae; phylum Streptophyta; class Magnoliopsida; order Fabales; family Fabaceae; genus Spatholobus; species Spatholobus suberectus. The sequence continues at coordinate 84,061,780 of CM014731.1, read as the reverse complement.
AATTCCTAGAAAGTGCCAAAAAAAAAATGAAAGAAAGTGCAGTGAAATCATAAGTAAGAAAGTACGGTGAAACTAGGAAAAATGCAATGTAGGTAGAGGAATCCATTGAAACTAGAAGGGGACGTATGGTGAAATAGATGAGTAAGAAATAATTTTAAAGAGATAAAAATTAAGATTATTTAAGTAATTTTTTATAAAAATTAAAAAAGGAAAATGTATTTAAGAAATGGAGGGAGTTTAAATAACAAAAGTTTTTATCTTCATGAATAATTAATAATAACAACACATTGCGAAGTATAATTCTGGGGAAATGATTACATGGTTGCTAAGAAGGCCTTGAAAGGGTGAAAATCTTGACGATGATCCAACTCCATTTTTGGCCCTTGACAAGCACATGCCATATAAAATTACAGCGGAACTTATTTTTGTGTTGTAAAAAAGGTTTTTAGAGTCTTTGTTGTTTTCCCTGTTTTAGGACTTTTCAAACGTAAATCAAAACGCATACTTTATGTCTTAACAAGTGCACATGCATTATATTAGTTAGTGGGTCCAGTCTACTCGACCTTATCCTACTTGAAAACGAGTTTTGATTTCACAATTCTGTATCTCTTCCAATCCGTTTTGTTGATTTCGTTCGTCCTTGATATGTACAAAGAGAAAGTTGATGTAGATTGTTAGAGTTCAGCGATTTAATATTATAAAAAAGGCCAATTTTATCTCTGCCTTTTGGCTTATCCTTTTGCTTTGTCATTGCAGACAGCATTGTTGATTTCACCGAAAGCTATATAATTGTTGTTAATACCTAATACAACATTTTGCATTGATAAAAATATAAAGGGAAAGAAAAGGAATGATTTAGGATAAGTATGGCAATGACCGTGGCTGTGGGTGTGGTATTATATATCCTTTCTTGTTCTTGTCTACATGCGGCTGCGCTCCACCGACACAAACTGCATAGTTTAAGTAATTCTATGCAAAACAATGCCTATGAAAGTATAGTGCAAAGTACATTCATTTATCTGTCACATTTCCCATATGTGAAAATTTTCATAGGGCAGTCAGCTACTATTTCTACCAAAAATAAAAATCCTCGCCAGCTTGAAAATATTAGAATCACCATCCACTCCCACTATCTCAATTATAGTTAGTTTATTTATGCGGATTAATTCTTTTGTTCCTCGGCATCGCAATTAAAGAGATAAATTAGCGACACAGTTCAAGTTATTTATTCAGTTCCAATTCTTTCATAAGCCAAAAAAACTATTCGTGTCTCTGTACTTATACTTTGCATGGATTCACTTGCTCTCTCTCTGACCAAAGAGCAAGGAATCAGATTTACATAAGAATCAATTCTTTTCAAATCTCTTCTCACATATGGACAAAAAAAAAGAGGAGAGAAAGAGAAATGGCCGAAAGTGATCAGAAATCCGAATCCAATTTGAAAAAAAAATTCAGCTCAACCAAGGATGTTCAACATTCCACGTAGCCAAGAAAAGCATAAGCGACTTATCAAAGGAAGCTTTGGGGGCTTTGGTTACAAATTTCAAAGTCAGTAGTCAGTTTCATCAACAAGGAGATTCCCACCTCCTTAGAACAGAAAAAAAGGAGATTACCCTTTTAATATTTGAAGCAACGGTTTAATAAAAAAAAATATAGGCTTAATTATATTTTGTGCCACCCAAATTTTATTATTTTGTAAATTTTGTTACCGTATTTTTTATTCTAGTATTTTGTCACCCTATTTTTGAAATCTTACAAATTTTGTTCAATTTTATAAATTTTTGTTTAATGAACAGTTGATGATTGGATAAAATTTGCAAAATTTTAAAAATAGAATAACAATGTGAAAAAAAAAACAGTCACAAAATCTATAAAATAATAAAACTTCGATAGCATTAAGCCAAAAATATATATATTTAAAACAACGGTACCATAAAATAGAGCACCATTGTAGTCCCGTGATTTGACAATAAAAATAAGCAATCTGTGCTTACATACGATGGTTATGTTGTATTATATTTTGACAATTTCGATTTAAAATAAAAACGTTTATAAAATATATCAATATGAGTTACTTTATGACACCCATTTAGTAAATTTTTTAGCATTATATTATCATAAAAAGAATTGCTTAAATTAAAAAAAAAAAAAAAAGTGATGCCAAAGTGAAATTCGGTTAAACAAAAAGTTAAGTAAGTAAGTATCTTTGATAAAAATACTCTAAAGAAAACAAAGATATACACTTGTGCCCTAGCTATATAATATCACAAAATCAAATCTTTGTCAGCGGTGTGAAAACTAAATTTATGCCAAACAATTTGATTGTCTCTAAATAAAAGGCTGAAGTTTGCTTTTGCTTTATTTAAATAACAGAATTTTTTAATCATGGAAGTTACTTTTAGTCTTTTGTATAGAGTAAGAATATTCTCGGTTAACAATTGAAGATTGATTTTTTTAAGGTACTAGAAAGACCATCAAAATGGGCCTTCAGCAAACACATAAAAGCATCAAAATGGGCACACAACCTTTTTCAATAATTTTTGTCATATACACAGTTAAGAATTGAATTTTAAGTTTTAACCTACATATTTAAGGGATCTAACTATTTCGTAAAGTTACTTTTAATTTCCGTATAATGAATGCAATGCTAAAAAAATTATTAATTATCAATAGATGAACGGTTCAAGTAGTACAAGCAATATTTCATAATTTGTGTATGGAAAAAATTTCTAAATATTAAAAGAGTTAATTCCTGCATATTGTGATGTTTTCGAGTCAAACAAGATTGCCTATCATAAAAGATACATGTGGTTTAGACAAAAATTAAAAATTATTAATTAATCTTTTGTACTAAAAGAGTTTTTATAATATTAAAACCTCATTTGTTTGAGATTATTTTATAATTATTTTATTATTTTTTTCACATCTTGGATACAAAAATATTTTTTACTCTTCAACAAATAAGATTCCGAGACATTTCCATCTTACTTATATTTATAATTATATTTCATAAAAGCAATTTTTATATGAGTCAAACAAAATATATTGTCTTAAAATTGCTTCTCAATTAACATATCTAAACAACAAATTAATTATAAAATATTTTTTAGAAAATTTTATTAAGATAATGATTGAGCATTGAAAATTATCTCTCTTACAAATAAACCAAACACACTTCAAGTGTGTTGTTCACCAAAAAAACACTTCAAGTGTCATTTCAGATTTGAGATTTTACAAACAGATATTGACACATGATAACTAGTAAGAAATTCACATTTACAAACTTCAAATTTATTTCAACCATAAAAATAGTAAGCAGATGGTTGGCACATCAAATAATTTAATTGTCACAATATCATTTAGTGAAATAAAATCAATGATAAAAATTAAAACACATGTATTTTTATAAAAATAAATATAAAAATTATAACTTCATATGGAATAAAATTAAAACCAAACCAGGAACAAAAAGATATTTTTAATTCCACTTTAATTTGTCCAAGGTATTAGCTTGACTTTTCAAAATCAGATACCCATCTTTTAAGCCAATAATTGATATTTACAAAATACAATATGGCAGCTCAAATTTTATTAACTGCAAATAATTAAATGAACGATTAAAATTATGGATATTATGTAATTTATAGGATATTTTGCATATTAGATAAAATAATTCACATAATTTTATATAAAATGAATAAAACAATGAGATTGAAAATTTTAAATTACAAATGTTTTAAATTTTATAATAGTTTTTACGTTTAATAATAATTTTTTGAATATATACAAATTCATATTAAAAGTCATATATTTAATAAATAAATATTAATTTAATAAATATATTATATTATAAAATATAATATTTGATAATATTATTGAAGTTAATTGTATGTGATATTTAATAAACACAATAATTAATACTATATATATATTTTTCATATATATATTTATGCAAATATTACATTAATACTTGTGTTTAAGTATACTTTAATTTTTAAATTTGACCATTTCAAAATATATTTGTGAACAATAATAATTAAAAATAATTTTATTGATATATAATTAAATTTAAAATAATTTAATTAAAAAATAATTAGGAATTGAATCTAAAAGATAAATTATTATATATTTATCAATTTATATATATTATATGAATATACATTTGAATTTTTCTATTTTAAAATATGTTTTATAAACTTTTTTAAACAATAATAAAACTTTTAATGCATATTTTCTTTTATATATATATATATATATACATATATATATATGTATGTACGTATGTATGTATGAAATTTTGTAATAATGACATTTTATTTAATAATAAACTTTATATATAGATAGATTCATATGAAAAGCCATATATTTAATAAGAATATATTACATTTATTAAATCTAATAAATATATTGTGTTTCATTAATATTATATTTAATAATATTTTTAATGTTAATTATATATTATTTATAACAATAAATGTAACCAAAAAATCTATAACAATAATAAAGGGCTTTCTTCATTCGGTTTGAGTCAATAAGATTGACTAAGTGGTGGGAATAATTTGTACAAGATCATAAGTTCAAACTTTATTGTCACCATTTTACACACACAAAAACATAGTATCCACCTTTGGTTTACCCATTTTGTAAATACTCTTTTACTTTTTAACTGCTCTCAAAATTACCTACTAAAACCACTCATTACTTTCTTACATATATATACACATGTCAAATTAACCATATTAAACTCTTAACAGATAAAACATATTAAAAGAAATCAAATTTCACATTTTTCTAAAAAAATAAAAATTGCGACAGTGAGCCACACAATACTTTTCTATTCTTTGGTATTTAATAGATACAATAAATAATACTATTTAATGTTTATATAAATACTACAATAATAACATTAAATACATATATATATATATATATATATATATATATATATATATATTGAGATAGATAGATTGGAATATACTAATTTAAAACTATCATAATTAATCATTAATCATGGATTTCTTTATAATTAAAAAAAATTCAATTTTATAATAATATATTAAAATTTATATTTAAGATAATTTTTAATTATTTAATAATGTTAAATATTTATACTAATAGTGTTTTAAAATTAAGTTCTTTGTAATAAAAAGCTATATATAAGATTTAATTTTTTATATAAAAAACTTGTAATCAAGTGATTTATTAATATCTACTTTCGTATTATAAATTAAAATTATCATTCTTAAAACAATATAATTTATATATTTATTATCCTTTTCATATAGTTATATAACTTTCTCACAGTAAGTTTGGAAAGTTAGGGATTAAAATGAAATTAATGTTTTTAGGTTAACATTCCCCTCCCCCCCCCAAAAAAATATATTTCAGTACTTTGAGGGATTAGTTCTTGGCTTCTGACTAAAAGATACCATAAGTTCATCCAAAAAAATGGAATTAACGTTTTATATGAATGTGAGAGGGACACATTAGCGTGTCGTGTGGAAGCCACCATGGCTACTTAACAACCAAATCAGCAAAAACATTACTATTATGTAACGATAGTTAGCTCATCAACAAAAATGACTAACGAAATGCAAGACCCTTTTTTGAAAAAAAAATGTCATCCTAGAAACTAACCTGACAACTTCTCTCAATTTCAAATACTAAAATGACTATTTACTTTCTTTTTTATAAAATTCAACGAATTTATGATACATAACAAGAGAAAATAGGCTATGTATTGACAATATAAAGTAATTTTACATAGTCATCCAATCACAAACCATTATTTATTGTAAGTTTATTGATTTTTATAATAACTACTTTAAAAGTCATACCAACAGTGAATTTTAATTGGTTGACAGTATAAAACTTTTTATACTGATAGTGCATAACCATTAAACTCATATAATAATAGATTATATAAAATGTGTTATAACAAATGGTTAATGGTGTTTTTAGTTCCTTCAAAATTTCTACATTTTGATTCTTGTCTCTAACCTTTAAAATATTTGTTTTAGGTTTTATATATTTTTGAAATAATCAGACATTAATCATTGCATAAGGAAAAAAAAAAGTGTTAACATTAGAAACTAAAGTTTAGATATGTTAAAAAATATAAAATCAAAAACTATTAATTTTAAAAGTTAGAAAGAAATACTAAAAATTGAAAAATATTTAAAGACTAAAAACATCATTAACGTTATTAAAAAAAAACAAAAAAAAAACGGGGGCTCCTCCTCGAAAGAAAAGGCAAGAAGTGGAAAATGGTAAATGGAAAAAGAGCTCTCTCCCTCTTCGTTCAACCATTCGCGAGTCGTCGTCCAAAAAAAAAAAACAAAACATTCGCAAGTCTCCTGCAAGATTTTATTTATTCATTTATTTATTTATAAGCTCTACCTTGAAAACTTTAATCTTTCCGCATTTCTTTGTTGTCAAATTAGAGAGCTTTCACATTTCAATCATATTTATCTATTTTCAATTTATTTCACTTCTATTCTAGTGAAAACAAAATGTTAAAGTAAAATTTATTAAAGTTACTTTGTTCAATAACACTTGAGCAAATTATATATGATATTTCGATATTACACATGACTTTATGTTAATTTAATATTTACAGGAATCTTCTTATAGAAATATACAGTATAATGTTTTCTTTAGATGACAGAAAGTGTTAATATAATGTATAAAAAATATTAGTATAGTATATTTTGAACACTTAAGAGAGATTAGTATAAAAATAAAAAATAAAGAAGAAATTTGACAAAAGTTAAAGGAATGTTAGTATAATTTACTCATAAATTTTATGGTCATATAAATTTATTCATTTAACTATTTGATTGATATCATCATTAAATAAATTAAATTATAAAATCTAATACATTTTACAAATTAGTTAATATTTCATCAATTAAATTTATTTTTGTCTATAATATATATTTTAAAACATAAACAAACATCGGTTATAAAATTAAATTTATTTTATACGAAACTTAATTTATGTCTAATGAGATAATATTGGATATTTTAATGGCAAGATATATTAAAATTATATTGAATAAACCATCAATTTAGTCCTTAAAGTATTACTCTATCTCTTAAATAATCCTTAAACTAATAAAATTACATAAGTATTTCTTAAAGTAATGAATACCCATCAATGTAGTCCTCAGTGAGGGATTAATTTAAATAATTTTCAATACTTGATGAACTATGTAGTATGATTTCTAATACTTTAGGACTACTTATATAAATTTCATTAGTTTAAGGACTATTTTGGAGAAAAAATAATACTTCAAGGATCAAATTAATTGTTTACTCAAATTATATTCTAAACAAGTCTCTAAAATTCATTATTCTTGGAATAAGTGTATAAAAAATATTTAACTTTTTTTTACTGGAGGAGGTATACTTTAGAGAATAAAACACATTCATAGTTACTGGCTTTGTATTCAACAATTGAGAATTATAATAAAATTAAATATATAATAGAACAAACTTTATGGTTAATCAGAATTTTAATTATTAATTATTTAATTAATATTTATTATTGCCGATAAAATGCACTCACTCACTTGAATTAGACGAAGAGGCAAATTCAAAAATCTACTAATTACATCTCATCGGGAGGCTTGTTTTGCAAGGTGTAAAATACGTGTAACTTCCTTTAGGGGAAATCACTATATAAAGGAAAAAAGAATATTTGAAGAGAAAAATAAATTGGCTCGGTCAGTCGGCCTTAACGCACAAAACCTAGAACTAAATTTGGGTGTTCCTCACCTCTGCTCTGCGTTACAACCCAAACTCTGAAAATCCTCACTTCAGTTCCCCATGGCCGCATTAGCCCCCGCTCTGTCCTCGTCCACTCTCTCCAAACCCTCCCCTCCCCCTTTCCGCACTCACCCTTTCACCAGAGCCCTCCCAATACTGCTCCCTCGCCCCGCCTTCAAAACCCCCTTCCTCGCGTCCTCCAAAAACCCGATTTCCGATATCACCGTCCCCGCCAGCGCGTACGAGGAGGAGAAGCCGCGCGAGGAGTGCGGCGTGGTGGGCATATACGGCGACCCGGAGGCCTCGCGGCTCTGCTACCTGGCCCTCCACGCGCTCCAGCACCGCGGCCAGGAGGGCGCCGGCATCGTCGCCGTCCACAGCAACGTTCTCCAGTCCGTCACCGGCGTCGGCCTCGTCTCCGACGTCTTCAACGAGTCCAAGCTCGACCAGCTCCCCGGCAGCCTGGCCATCGGCCACGTCCGCTACTCCACCGCCGGGCAGTCCATGCTCAAGAACGTCCAGCCCTTCGTCGCCGGGTACCGCTTCGGCTCCGTCGGCGTGGCCCACAACGGCAACCTCGTCAACTACTGCACCCTCAGGACCACCCTCGAGGACAACGGCTCCATCTTCAACACCACCTCCGACACCGAGGTGGTCCTCCACCTCATCGCCACCTCCAAGCACAGACCCTTCATACTTAGAATCGTCGACGCCTGCGAGAAGCTCGAAGGGGCTTACTCCATCGTCTTCGTCACCGAGGACAAGCTCGTCGCCGTGCGCGACCCGTTTGGGTTCAGGCCTCTCGTCATGGGGAGGAGAAGCAACGGCGCCGTTGTTTTCGCCTCTGAAACCTGCGCGCTTGATTTAATCGAAGCCACGTACGAGAGAGAGGTTTACCCCGGCGAGGTTCTCGTGGTGGATAAAAACGGGGTTCAGAGTCTTTGCCTCATGTCTCACCCGCAACCGAAGCAGTGTATCTTCGAGCATATTTACTTTGCGCTGCCCAATTCGGTTGTTTTCGGGAGGTCCGTGTACGAGTCTCGCAGACAATTCGGGGAGATTCTGGCCACCGAGAGTCCCGTGGAGTGTGACGTTGTGATAGCGGTTCCTGATTCTGGGGTTGTTGCCGCGCTTGGTTACGCTGCCAAAGCTGGGGTTCCGTTTCAGCAGGGTTTGATTCGGTCGCACTATGTGGGGAGGACCTTCATTGAGCCTTCTCAGAAGATTAGGGACTTTGGCGTGAAGCTGAAGCTCTCGCCCGTGCGTGCCGTGCTGGAGGGCAAGAGAGTTGTGGTGGTGGATGATTCCATTGTGAGAGGAACCACCTCGTCCAAGATAGTTAGGTTGTTGAAGGAGGCTGGGGCTAAGGAGGTTCACATGAGGATTGCGAGTCCTCCGATTATTGGGTCTTGTTATTATGGGGTGGACACGCCCAGTTCTGAGGAGTTGATTTCCAACAGGATGAGTGTGGAGGAGATAAGGGAGTTCATTGGGTCGGACTCCCTTGCGTTTTTGCCGTTCGATAGCTTGACGAGGTTGTTGGGGAATGAGAGTCCGAATTTCTGTTATGCTTGTTTCTCCGGGAATTACCCTGTGGAGCCCAGGGAGCTTAAGGTGAAGAGGGTTGGGGACTTCGTGGACGATGGCTTGAATGGGAGCTTGGAGTCTATTGATGGGGGTTGGGTGCAAGCGAACCGGAACCAAATCAAGGTTGGTACTGCTGGTAGTACTGCTACTGTTTGACAATTATATCATCCTGTTTCTGCTTTTCTTGCAGTGTTAAGCCTAACGGTGCTCTACCTATGTGATGTCATAATGTGGTGCGTTGAGAGATAATGTCAAACCATCCACCCCAACTACACCGCTGAGCTTCATTATTTCATTTGGAGGCCGATGATGCTTTTCAAATCTGATATATGGAGCTTTAAAGCTTTTGTTATTTAGAACTTAGAACAAAACAAACCATGGTATAAGATTTTGGATAATGTTTTTCTTTATTTTACTACACTTTTTTTTTTAATATAGGGTTTTCTTCAAATACACCTTGGGATTTTCTTGGATGGTTGATCTCCATCTCTTATATTGTATATAGTTGTTCGCGTGGGTGGAAGAAAGAGAAGTAAAAGTTTTAAATAAACGCAAGTTTTTGTCTACTTGGTAACATAAAAACGTAGAACGGTTGAAAAATAGTACCTCTCCTATTACATGAAAATCAGTTTAAAGTGGTATGATCTACTCTGTAATCAACAGTAAAATGAAGATCGAAGTTTTGTGTTCCAGTGTGTTGAACTTTGTTTTTAATCTTTTACCTTCCAAGTTTTCGACCTTTACCTACTGGTGTTGCTATATTTTTTCTTTACTGTTAATCAAACAAAAGTACCCGCCGAAATTCGCAAACTACTAATGCTGAGTTTGCTAAGTTTCCAATTGTCATGACATCCGAAGAGTTTCGATCCCTGCTGAAAAATGTGTATAAACAATCTATTGGCAAATTAAATTCTACACGTTCTTGTGTAACCTTTTTCGACAACTGTTCTTATTAGCTGATTAAATTATACCATCTCTACAATCAAGAAATAATGTGCCCAAATTGGGGGGGAAATTGGGCTTGGCATATATAATTTGTTAATAGGGTTATAGGGTTTGGCGGTGAGGGGGCACAGCGGTATGCTTGGTGAAGACTTTCGTCAATACCTTATGAAACCAAAAAAAAAATTATCTTGTTTAGACATTCATTTCTTGACTAATTCCTAATGGTTTAAACGGTATCTGGCAAGAAATTTAATTTTTGTTTAAGAACATTTTGACTGTAAACGATAAAACTGTAGATATTAAAAAAGTTTTGTTTGAAAGAGATTTTTTTGAACTCAATTCAAATTAATCAGAATTTAAAGTAATTATAAGCTACTAAGATCTCTCCTCCCTGCACCCAAAAAAAAAAAGAACAAAAAATACTATAGATCTCAAGCTAAGAATAAGCATTAATTCCTTGGAAAATAACCATAATATTTTCGCATTTAGGACGAAAACAAGTTTGCAATGTTTATCTTCTCAAACCTCAAAATTGATTCAAGTCATTGTGTGAAATAATTAACACGTCTGGCCCAATCAAAGACTATCAAAGCTCACAAACCTTACACTCATTTTTTTGGCTAGTGGAAGATGATTTTAACCACTATTCGCCAAAAAAAAAAAGATGATTCTAACCACTACTACTCCGTAGATTTAAAATAAAAATCCGTGCTAAAAAGAAGTAGTGGAAATAGAAATTTCAAATTCACCTCAGCATGCATGTCAACACGGACCCTAAATAAATTACTTTTCATACTTTATTGTCAACGAACATTTATTATTTTTTAGGTAAAAAGAATATTCAAATTTTTATTTCTTACTAAACAAGAAAAGTTATTGTATACTATTTGTACTTGAAGACAAGGTCAAAGATAAGAGACACCACAGACACACACACAAACACAAAGACAAGAAAGCTATTTGGCTCTTCAGAATCTTAAACTAAAGTTTAAACATATATTTTATTATGACGTTTTTTTATATTGATAAAAAATATATTTTTTCAAATTTTTTATTTATCTTTTATCCATTTTTATCCTTTAAAAATTACAAAAAAATGTATTTTTAATGCAATATTTTCATCAAATGTAAGGACTATAAATAAACAAAATTTAAATGGAGACTAAAATAAAAAAAATATTATATTCAAGAACCAAAAACGTATTTAACCATTAAACTATTTACGTAACGTCAAGACTTCTCAAGCTAAAAAATAACTAAGGACTAAACCACTGTCAGCTTTGTCTGAAGCACTTCAGATATCAGATGTGCTTTGGAGCAAATCTAGAGCCATTTGGAACCTTGCCAATGTAACATCTCTTATATCCATATCTATGAATGAAAAGGCAAGTATAAATCAAAATTACATTTTTTTTTCTCTTTAGCACTGCGAGGGAATGAGATATTATACTGTCAATATGATAAGATGTATTTAAATGGTTATAAGAAAAATGATCGAATGATAATGAACTGCAAGACATTTTTAGCGTCGGTCTTTTTCAGAAGAAGACTACATCATTCGTAGGATGCACTTTGCCTTCTAGATCTTAAATTGAGTGTGGACGTTTGAATTTTTTTTTTTACAGACCACAATTATCCTTTATTAGAGGCAATCTTAATTGAGTTGAGTAGGACTAATATGACAGCAAAGTTCTTCTTTCAAGTATTTAACGTAGTTACATATTCAAGACTCAAATTCGAGACTACTGATTAAGTTAAAATAATCCCATGTCAGTTGAGTTGAGTAGGACAAATATGGCAACAAAGCTCTTCTTTCAAGTATTTAACGCAGTTGCATATTCAAGACCCGAATTCAAAACTACTGGTTAAGTTAAAATAATCTCATGCCAGTTGATTCATACGCTTCATGGTTGAATTAATTTATTTTGGCGAAAAAAAAAAAGAGAGAGTGACGTATTTTGAGATACAAGAATTTTCAATCCAAAATTAAGTTATTTTCAAAACATGCACTTTTTTTTGGGTCCACAATCATGGACTTAAAGTACTTTTTTTTGGTGGACTGCAGCACCAAGAGTTGGAAAATACGTCCACGGACTTCGAAACACAATGCAAGTGCATATTCGGCAGTCAGACTAGACCAGCAGTGTCGCGAGAGCTCATCACGCCCATAGACAATGGTGCGATCATGGTGGAACATCGTAAGGGGTGACCCAGCTGGTTGATTAGTCTGCTTATTGTTAAAAATTGGCGGGTTGAGTTAGGTAATTCAACTCACTAACTTATTCTACCTAACCCACTAATCTAACGAGTTGAAAGCAGGGCGGGACAGGTTAATTCATCTAACCTATTTCCTAACTCATTAATATTTAAGATATAAATAAATTTATATTTTTATATAATTAAAAAATAAATAATATGAATATATATATATGTAAAATAAAGTGTGTGATGTATTAAAAAAAATGAATTAATATTTTTTTAATATTTTTCCTACTTTTTTCTTTTTATTTTAATTTTTTTAGGTGGATTTTAGTTGATCAATTGGTCAACTCACCATTTCATAACCCACCACTCGTCTTTTATCTTTTGATAAGTCAACCTATCAATTCATATCTAATTTCAACCTACTTTTTGCAACCTATCATGCCTCGCTTTAAGTGGGTTGATGATGGGTCGAAATAGATTCACCTGCTTTGTCACTCCTAAATATCTTGGGAGAATTCACTTTAGATGAAGAAGAAGGAAAAAAAAATTACTTTTTTAATTTGAATTAAATTTAAATATTTTTTGAATAAAAATAAATTTAAATATTAAAAGAGAAATAAAATTAAATATTATTATGTAAGTTTTTAATCATCCACTATTATTTACCCTATGTTATAAAAATGAATATTGCTATCGAAAAAAAAAATGAATATTTCTTCCTAAATAAGAAAAAAATTAAGAATTAATCTCTTTTTCATTAAGTCATATGATTTTCATGCATTAAATTTTTAATTTTATTATATTTTTCTATTATATTGAAATAATATTGTTTAAATTTAATTAACCATAATTTCAATTTTAGTTGAATTTAATAAATTTTGAATTTCGATACATCATATCAAATTGAATAGATATTTTTTATAAACCTAAAATTAGTCAATTTTAATTTAAAATATATTTTTTAGTAAATTAAATTTTAATTTTAACATGCCGTATCTCATTTTATCTTTTTTATGTTTTGTATTTCTCTTATATAAAGTTTCTTAAATTTAATCAATTTAATTTAAATTTGATTTTAAAATTTTAATTCTGACACGCCATTTCAAATTAATAGACACTGAGATAATTTGTCTTGATTCAAATAATTTATTTTCAAAACTTCTTACGTAATTCCAAAAGTTTTATCTATTTAATTTATTTCTCTCTAATAAAATAAAAGTTTGATTATTAAAAATGTATACATTTCCTGTTCCACTTTATTATTCTTAAGATATATGCTCTAATCATTGTCTAATAATAATAATAATAATAATAATTTTCCTCATATATTTTTTATTTTTAAATGTTACTTAAATCTAGAAATACTAATACAATATACAAGATGCTTACTAATTCCATATTCATTTTCATAAAAATTTTATAACTCCCAAATTTAAATTGAAAAATTAACCCTCCATTCATTTTCTCACCAAGCCCCGTCATCCAAACATAATGTAAAAAGCCAGCAGGTATGTATAAAAAATGTATCTATTATCTAAGCCATTCTAGGAAAAAAAAACGCTTACTTGTCTCCACTTTTGTGACCCAATTATTGTGGAATAGAATCCCCACCATTCTAATAACAATAAATACATAACATGTCAACATTTTTGGCTAATAGGATCAACTTGTAAAGTCAACTTAAGGAGACCAAGAATAAATGAGCATCTTTTCACGTGAATGCAACTTCAGGGGTTCTTAATTCTTATATAGCATCACTTTTGCTTCTTGTTCAGCTTGTGTGATACTTCTTTCAACAATGTTTGATCAGTAACGCAACACCTGATTCAGAAGTGCGAAGCTAAATCACACTAGAATTGAAAGAAAAAGAATTTAAACAAGTCATCGTAATAATTTGAAATATAACAACTAAAATTGAAAATGAAGTTTTGACCTTTGCTTTCTGTTCCTCGAGGATGTGACATGATTTTCTAGAGATTTCTCCTCTTCTTTTAGACAAAGTACATAAAATCAAGTTCTCTTCTAAACCACCATATTTTATAACTCGTGCAGCACATTCTAATTTACAGTTTGTGTTAAGGTTTACTTCAAAAGACCTATTAACACCAGTATGGCTACAATTATTTGATTCAAGATATTCTTTTTTTTTTTTTTTACTTGAACAATCCGGACAACATTTTCTCAAAGGAAGAATATGAGTTAAGTCTAGTTTAGATAAATTTCTCTATAAACACTTATAGAGAAAAAAAAAAGTTTCTTTTGTAAACTAAAATTAGTTTATACATAAGTTAAAATCATTTAACATTTCAAAAAGCTAAAATCATTTAATTTTTTCAAAAAGCTAATTTCAACTTATGTATGAGCTAATTTTAGTTTATGAGAAAGTTTATTTTTTTATTTTATTTTTCTATAAGTGTTTATGAAAAAACTTATCCAAATAAAATCATAATCAAAATGGAGAGAGCAAAGGTTCAATATTTAAAGTAAGTTTTCGTGTATATTTGAAAAAAGAGAAAAATTAAAAGAATTAAAAATTATTTAAAATATCATCAATTTCAATCCAAGGAACGCTTAACCTTATCATTCCTTTTTACCAAGTCGTTTACAGAACTCGTACAAAATAAAATTACGAAGGAAAATCAAATGATCCATTCAGTTTATTTCCTGATTAAGCTAAATGAACTTAAAAGTGCCTCAAATTGCAACTTTCTTACTTAGTTTCTTCATAATCAGCTAGGTAAAATAGCTAGAAAATATAAATTAGCAACCAAAAACCAGTGATATTAATCTGGTTTCAATCATCTGCTTAAGTTATTCGATTCAACCATTGGACTTATTTATTAGTTAAACCTCGTGTGTAACGGTGGTTGTTATTTGAATTAACTAAGTCTTTAAGAAGATATAGAATGATAGGATCGCTCTTTTCACTTCACTTTATCATTTCCCTACAAGGATAAGTTTACATTGTCATGGCATTATCGACTGTAAAAAGAAATTAAAGAACATAGATGAAGCAACAAAAAAATAAAGGAAAAGATGACAAGTCAAGAGCCATGAACTCGCATCTGTTTCAGGAAAATTCATTCAGAACAACAGAAGGCATACCTTCTCCATGTGTACTTGAAAATTTAGAAGCTAACCCTTTCAGAATAGGTGCAGCAGTTAAGAGTGTTCACATCCAAACCGATAAAAAAAAAAAAAAAAATCGAAAACCAAAGCAAACCAAAACTTTTTGGGTTTCATTAGATGGTTTTGGTGGTCAACTGATCGATTCGGTTCAGTTTTTAGTTGGTGGCTCTATAACTGAACCGAATCAAAATAATAATACTAAATATGTATGTTAAGTAAGTGTTAAATTATTGACATATATGTGTCATGCTTAGAGGGAAATAACATTTTTTTCCTAAAATTTACAATATCAAAACTACGTACACTTCTAAATCCGTATATATAGGTAGATGTAAACATATATATTTGAACACTTATTAGCATTTATATAAAATTTGCAATACCAAAATCATGTACACTTACTAGCTAGTTGTTTAGTTGAACACTTGATGTATTTGGTAATTGATGCATTGATGAATTAATGTATTTACTAGTTTCCTTATTTTTCTCTTTACATATTTTATTTTTCTCATGTATCAATTTAGAAAATAGGAAATTAAAAAATCAGTAAAAATGGACGGTAAAAACCGAATCAACCGATCCAATCCAAACCACATTTTTTGGATTGAATCAGATCGAATTTTTTTGTATAAGCCATTCAAATCGAACTGCATATTCTTTTCATGTTTGGATCAAATAACTTTTTGGCTTAAAACCGATCCACAAACACCTAGCACCAGTAACCGCGAATCAGACATTAAAATAGGTAAAGCAATCACCATTCGCATTGTTCAACTAAATCAAATATTAAAAAATTGCAACTAAGATGTGTCAGAAGTGGGATTTGAACCCACGCCCTCTAACGGGGACCAGAACTTGAGTCTGGCGCCTTAGACCACTCGGCCATCCTGACTTATGGCCTTTTGCTTCCAATAAACTTACTAGTCCAGTAAACTTATCTTCACTGTCTCTGTGTTTTGTTTCTTTTTCCGTAATTACGTAACTATCTCTTTATTACCTTTTCAATTTTTCAACGATTATCTTAATTATTTGACTCTTATTTTTATTGTTTATGTGAACATTCCATTTTAATCGGGTTCTTAAATAATAATAATAAATAAATAAGTAAAAAACAAAAATTAAAAAATTATTAAAGTCTGTAAAAAAAAAAAATCCATAACTGGAAATAAGAATAAATTTCAAGTTTAAATGAGAGATTGAATCAGAGCTCAAGTTGTTATATATAAGAAAAACTTTAAAAGGTTAGAAGGTAATCAACATTATTTAAAAAATAAAAAATAATATAACATAATAATTTTTAGAAAATTTAAAATATTAATGTCATTACCAATATTATATACGTAAAATTTATTAAATTATTATAATTTATAATTTTAATAAATTATTTATAAAATTATAATAATTTAATAAATTTTAATTATATAATATTGATAATGAAATTTATATTAATATTTTAAATTTTATAAAAATTATTATATTATATTATAATTATTATTTAAAAACAATTATTTGTGTTTATGATTTTTTTAATATTTACATATAACGAATATAAAATAATAAATATAACATAATATAACAATATAAAATTTAATAATAATATAAAAAAAATAAATTAAATTATTATTAAATATGTTACTATATTTAATAATGCAATATAATATAATAATACAATATGATTTAAATTACAATTTATAAAATTTAATAAAATCAAATTGCAATAAAAAATTATAATTTAAATTATAAATTTTTATATTATATTTTATTATATTATAAATATTTAATGTTATATTATTATATTTTAAATTTATTTGAGTGAAATGCTTGCATCTTCGTGAATTTTTTTTCACTTCTTAATATTAATTAGCTCTTTTCTGTCACCCCACTCTATACCTTTTACCTACGCTTTTGAATCTCTACCAAAAAACACCGCCAAAGAAGTAATGTCATGTGAAAAGCAAGACTGTTGATTTATGCAATGAGCACTAAATCAGAAATGAAAACAAGGAAACAACCATGTAATTGTCTTTGAGTTTGTCTTAGTCTTGTCACTTTGCCATCCCTTAGACAATTGATTTATGCAATCTATCGAATAAAATTAAGGCTATATTTAGATTGGTGGTAGAGAATGGAATAGAATGGATTAGAATATAATAGAATGAAATGGTATGAAACGGATCAAAAATCTCATTCCACTGTTTGAATATTTTAGAATAGAATGAACAAAGATTTCGTTCCAATGTTTGAAAAAAGAACGGAACGAAATAAATTATAATTTTTTAATTTTCACATTGCCCTTCTTTAAAACATTTTATATTTTATTTATTTTATGTTCTTATACATTATTTTATTAGAACCATGAAATTGAAAGAAAGATACAGTAAAAAATGACATAATAAAAGACATGTGTCATATTTTAATTTTTAATATTTTTAAAAGTAATTTACTCCTATACTATAAATCAAAATTCTTAAGTTGAAGAATGAAGCTCCCACTCTCCCTAATCTTTCAATTACAAATTCTTAATACTCTCTTCTCTTGTTAGGAGGTGTATTTCACATATTATCCCTACTACTAGCCCAAAAAAATAATTTTCTTAATTGCTTATCTATTTCAATTTAAAGATAACTTTATATTACAATTTAAGCTATTTATTATAAATTTAAAATATAATTTATTCATTTAAAAATATTTATTTATTATGAATTTAATTATAATACAAATTATAAATTTAAAAATACTTATTTATGATAAATTATAATTATAATTATATACATATAAATATTTATCCAATACAATACTCATACAAAACACTAGTTTTTTAATATATCATAATACATTAGACTATTTTTTTTTAATCATAATCTAATTGGTTATTGTCATTCTTATCAAATGTTCAATGTTGAAGGCGAAGAAGAGAGCGAGGGATGCGAAAAATGTGAGAAGAAGGTGAGGCGCATGAGAACAGGGTGAGACATGTGAGAAAAGGGTGAGATACAAAGCAGTGAGACACAAACATGGGAGAATGAGGCGAGAAGCAGGAAATAATATATAGGACAAATATAATAAGGTTAAAAATGTCAATGCATAATAAAATATTTATAATCCATCACATTCCTCCCAAATTGGAGAAGAAAAATGCTTATAAATAATGGAATGGAACAGATCCCATTTCATCCTTTTTCTAATGAGCTTCATCTTAATTTATAAATCCAATCAATGGCATTACTTACCTTCCATTCCATTCCCTTCCATCCCATCTCCTACTAGCAATCCAAACATAACCTAATTAAGAGTCATGCTACTCAATATCTTAATCTTGTCATTGTCATGCTTTTTTTCCCTCTAATTATCAGTTGGACTCTATATTTTGTTAAGCTTACATGTCGTACTAGGTGCTTTAACAATACCTATATCTTTGTGATTTTTTTTTTTAACTTCTTAAAATCAGTTTTTGCCATCTCTTTGGTGTTCAGCCTATGGTAACTTTAAGTTAGCCTCCCTAACAGATATACAACTGCACTAGAGAGCCTTATTGTACTGAATGCTTATTTTATCCTTTCTATATTTCTCATATTACATTGGAAAGCCTTATTGTACTGAATACTTATTTCATCCTTTCTATATTTCTTATATACACTTTATCCTTTGATGATATCTTAGCCTCCTATTTTCTTTGTAAACTTTATTTTTTCTGTTTAATAATATTTATTCTTTTTTCCACCCACTTCCTCTTGGATACAAAGTGAAAGAGATACAAAAACTCTTAGCTTGTCCTCAATATACGTGAGAAAATGAAAGAAAGAGATACAAGGTAAGAGAAAATTTACAGAGTTTCTAAGACAATTTTTTGTATTTAAAACATTCTGACTACAAATCAATAACACTTGAGTATTTATAAACAGAACATATGGCTATTAGTGGGTGGGGGCATTCTAATCACCTTGTATCATCCAAAAAGTCCAATATGGAATTTAGGTGCAATTAGTGGGAATCACGTTGTATCATCCAAAATGTCCAATATGGAATTTAGGTGCAATTAATGGGTAAAAAAATATCAATAATAAAAAGTACAAATTATGTCAATACTAACTTTCCCCAACACTGATCCTAGTCTTGTCCAACTGCTATGAAATTTTAGTAAGATGAAATTTTAGAGCAGGTTTGGTGGCATTCTCTCCTTCCAATTTGAGGAGAATAATTCATTCATATAATTTATTTTAAGGTGGTTTTTGACTAATTCATATAATTTGGAGCAATTGGTTTTTGACTCATTCATATAATTCATTTTGAGGTAGCCACCACAATGAAAGGAAGGCAAGTGGAGACAAAATTTGGAGCTCATACAATGGCCAACTTCTATGTAAAACATAAGAAGGTGAAATGTTGTCATTTGTCAAGATATGAGGTAAACAGAACTTCAATCATGAATATAGTTACAGAAACTTTGAAGTATGAACTATTGCTAAGACAATGAAGTGCCCATGTTCCTTTAATCATCTTTTCAATCACCACACAAAAACTTCATAAACTATCAGGAAACTACCAACCATCTCAGAGAAGAGGCGACTTCTAACTTATTTCTTGAACTTTTGCCATGAAACTATTGAGGATCAGGCTCATCCAATAACCAAGGCTATGTGCTAAAGATAGTGAAAACCAAGCATAAATTCTTTCATTCCAAGCTAATATGCTAGTATATGGCCTATTTAATGCACAAAACTAAAGGCTATATCCAAAAGCAATTGCTAGACGAAATTTTGATTACATTCCCTACATGATCCAAAATAGTAGCAAACTTTCATTGTGTTAAAGTTAGTCGAGTAATCTAACTTCCAATAATTTAATATAAAAAAAAAGTAACAAGCACTCTACCCACCCATGAATGCTATGTTGTGTTACAAAAAAAAAATCATGGCTTGGAGCCACAAAATTCAATGGATCATACAAAGATATAGATATCAACTTATAATAGTATTCCAATTCAATTACATGACACAACCATATATGCAAATTATAATCTTTATTAAGAGTTAGGACAATTTACTAGCCCTTGCATGCTCTATTGATTAACATGGTGACCATCATGATAAGGCTCCATTAAGTTCAATTGTACCTGCTACAAAAACTAAGCATTGCATTGATTCTTAAAATTTAATGAGAAATGTTACTTGTATAACAATTCTTACAATAATACTTTTGTTTCTATCTCTTTCTATCATTATAAGATGTAATAAATAAAGTACAGAAGAGAGATAAATACAAAAAAGTGTTGTATTTATATCACATCTCAATTTTAATTATATTTTAGGATATAATATTAATTAAACATCCCAACTTTTTTGGTTCAATTAAATGTCATAATTTAAGAAAAATGAAGTGATACTAACTCAACTCATGTTAGCTTCAATATCCTAATAATTAAACCATCTGATTTGTTGGGAAAAAGTTAGTTTAAATTACATTAAAAGAGTATACTTTTTACCAGGGTATATGATACCTTTTAGTGATTAGAAAATAAATTAAAATGTGAATTAGTTGATTTATTTTGTCATCTTTTTTAATTATATATGTCCAGTATAAATAAAAACAAAAATAATATTATAATAGCCTACAAAGATTGAAATGACACTTTTTTAATCCCAAAAAGTAAAAAGTTCCGAAAAAAAAATCCCTCTATGACACATTAAAATTAAGATTACACTATATGAGATTTTCATTAATATTTTGAAGTATCCTTTGAAAATAAATTGATACATTTAATGTTACACGTATAGAAATTTATGAAAACAAAGATGTATACCATTAAATTTTATCAAGTCACATCAATTCCTACTTATAACTTCCACAATAACTTCCACGATCTAAGGTTTGCTACAAGACAAAATTCACTCTTCATAAGAAATATTATTATTTTATTTCAATGACATTCATCCATCCATAGTTATACATCCAAGGGTTTGCTTTTACTGTTCATAGACATATTTTTGTAATTCCATTTATGCATTTCTTTCCAAGACTTCGCTTTTTAGTATTCTTTTTATTATAAGTTTTGTAATGACTATTTTTGATACACTTGACTATGTATTCTTCAATTGGAAAAGTATTTGTAATTGAAAAATTGTTTGCAAGAAAAGTTTTAAAAATATAATTTAAGTTAAAAATATGCAATTGTCTTCCTAATAATAATAATTCCGTATTCATTTGTGTTTATCGATTCTGTTTATAATAACTTTTTGCTTTAATATTTTTAGAAATAATTTTAAAAAAAAGTTATATGATGTATTTTGAGATTATAAATATGTTTTTTAATGAATATGTTCTCTTTCAAGTATTCATAATAATTTTTTATTCTTTTGTGTTATATAACTTTTGGTTTTTATTTTTTTTAATTAATTTAAAGAAAAGGTATATGATATATTTGACATTATAAATATGTTATTTAATGAATATGTTCTCTATCATTAATTGTTTGTAAAAAAAAATTAAAAATATAACTTAAGTAAAAAATATGTGATTGTCTTCTTAATAATAATAATTTCATATTGTTTTGTTTATAATTTTAGCTTTATTTTTAAAAATAAATTACTAAAAAAGGTATATGATGCATTTTGAAATTATAGAGAATATGTTTTGTTGCTTTTTTTTTTAATTTTTTTGTTTTGTGATAACTGATATCATTTATTGTTTGCAATGTTTTTTAGCAAAAAACATGTGGTTGTGTGTGTACTAAATATGTTATTTATTAAATATATTTTGTTCTTAATTTTGTTTAATTTATATTGTTATGTAGTATTCATTTGTTAATTTATATAAATCCTTTTATATGGTTGCTTTATAAGTTTTGGCTTCGTTAAAATTTTTAGTTAATTTTAAAAGAGGTACATCATATATTTTAGATTTGTTTGTAAATTTGTTTAATTTTTATTGTAATGTAATAAGTTATGTTAAGTTATATTAGTTATATAGAAATGTTATTTAATGAATAAGTTTTGTTAGTGATGTGTTTTTATGTTTATTGTTATGTGATAATTTATAATTTATAATAATTATATTAAATAATGTTTATTATATTAATTGCATGTAATTTTGTTAGTGTGATTGTGTAATTTTTGTCGTTTGTATTTTTCAAAGTTAGTTACTCTTTGACAAGCCAAATTCTTTTTGTTGACTAAGTGTCCCTGTTGCACATGGTAAAGGATATGTTGTATTTTGTTGTTTATCCCATTTAATGCTCCTATAGTTAGGTCTTCAGAGAGGCTTATTGTGAAAGCCCTTCCTCTTCGTTTCATATCCCATGTGTTGGTATTGTGTAAACTTCATACAAGCCATGTGCTGAAGTGAAATTTCGTCGAATGTCAGCACCATTTATAGTCGAATGTTAGCGATGTTTGCAATAGCTTTTGTGAAGGCAACTTTACTTTTCTTTTAATGCTTCCTTTTTTTTTATGTTTTAAGATTTTATCTTACTCTCTCCTTCTAAATATCAAAAATGCTACTTCTTCTTTCTCTCTTAATCTTTATTGCCGAGGAGACGATCGAATCGCATGAGTTGACGATGGTGTTCGGATAGTTACGATTCTATGGTGAAGATGCAAGATGGTAGCGACTACAATTTTTGATGAGTCTTGAAATACTATTTTTTCTTTCTTTCTTTTATTGCTTCTTTTCCTCTTTGCTTTTGAGAAGAGTCTTCTGGGTAGAAATGTTCTAAAGCTCACTAAGTACTACTTCTTTTCATCTTTGTTTTCAACATAAGGTTATCCTTTCTTAATTTTTAGTGATTTGTAGGAACAAAGATAGGCAAATTTGTTGGATCTTTTTTCCTTTATCATTTAACAGTTTTCTTTTCAAACTGAAATTGATACTTTATCTATTCTTTTGTGATAATTTTTTCCCTCATTTGTCAGACATTGGAGTTTTCCAAATGACATTAGGTCGTTCCTTAAGGTATTTTCCTTTTTTTCAATACTTTCTTTTATTGTTTATTAGTGTACCAAAAGAGAAGGAACATTGAAATCGTCTCTGTTGTAGAGATATGATCCTACTTTTTTTTTCTTTTAATGTTTTATCTGTGCATGCTTGGTTGGCTCTTTTCTACCACTATTCTCTTGATTCTTCTTCTCAAAACTTGCTTTTATTGTTTTATTTATTTCATGCTTTCTCTCTTGCTTTTATTGTACATAGAGTTGCTTGAGCACCAATTTGATATTCTAACCATATCAAATGGTAGTTTTTCTACATTTTTTCCAATTTGATATTCTAACTTCCTTTCTACATTTAATTTTGTGTTCTATTTTCTCCTAAAGTAATGCGGAACTTATACCATTAGCTCCCAATTTCTACACCCAAACATAAGCTTTCAAAGACAAAAGACCATTTAATGGAAAACTCAATTATAAACAACATGAAAATGTAATCTCTATATTGTTAACCTCTTGGTCTATACTGCTTTTTCTTTATATTTAATACTCATATGAAATTCAAAGAGTATAACCTTTGTTGTTCATAAATGGGTTCTTCAAATGATTTGGCCACCTCTTAAACTTAAGGAGTAGAATTTTTATATTGCCTTTTCTTTTTATTTTATACTCATGTGAAATTTAAAGAGTAGAATGTTTGTTGCTCACAAACGGGTTCTTCAAATGACAAAGTTGCTCAAAAAAAGGCTTTATTCCACTGTTGTATCCTAAGTATAATATGTCACAATTCACTTTTGTTACAATTAGAAACCACAAAATAGATAATATAATAATAATACTTAAAATACAATGTTCAATTGTGTAGATAATGTGAAAACAATAATTTAGATATAATGTTTAATTAAAAGATATGTATTTTAAGAATAATTTTAAATTTAAACACATGTATTTTTTTTTACCATTTATAAATTTTAATTATAATGAAAAAAATCAAAGTTGTTGAACAAAAAAAAAATTGTATATAAAAAGTATTCAAAAAATTATAATATAATATAATTTATACACTTTGTTTATATTTTACATTTTTTATCTTATGTAAGATTTTTTATATTATTGCATATTAATCTTTTTAATATTTTCTATAATTAAAAATGAAATTAAAAATAATATTAAAATAATATTGAAAATACGTATCGCACGGGTTTCAAACTAGTATATTATAATCCAAGCATTTTATTTTTCTTTTAGGCAAAAGTACAAAAACAAGGAAAAAAATAATATATAGGTAATAACCAAGTCACAGTCCACAGGGACTAGGTCTCTTAATCAGTAACTCATAGAGTCTATTTGTTTTGCTAAATTTCAAGAGATTAGACAGTACAAAAGTCTAAAATTTTGTGTGTTTGTTTGAAATAATGGTCAAAGGACAACACAAAATAAGGAAAATAAGATTATACAAAAGTCTAAAATTTTGTTATTCAACAAATCATGGGACAATTTTTTATCCCAAGGACAAAATATTCAAAAGACAAAAATACTTCACCATAGTCGTTGCCATCACTACCACCACCACTATCGCCGTCACCGTCACTACTGCCATCACCGTCATCGGTGTTGCCACCACTACTATCATTACCGCCACTACCATCATTGTCTCCACCATCATTGTTGTCATCGCAGCTACCGTCATCGTCACTGTCACCACCACTATCTCCACAATTACTATTCTTGCCACCACCACTATCATCATCCTATTAAGATAATTAATATTTAAAAGAGTATTGTAATAAATCTCATACTATTTTATCCCTCAGTGCATATCAAACGCACCCATATACTTTTATTGACTGTTGGGCCGAAATTTTGGGCGAGAAAACGATAATAATAGAAACCCAACGAGGGATGTGTAAAAGATGTGATTCTCATTCTTAGAATGATCAAAAAATCATTGTCAAAGTGCTAGCCTGCCGGGGCTATGAAATCTTCGGTTGTTGATTGGACAACACTCTTGATACACACACCAAAAAACAAAAAAACTAAAAAGTATACAAAAGAAAGGGTTCACTCTCTGTCTCTGTCTCTCTCTCTTTTCTGTATATATTTGGGGTTTCTAGAGTATTTCTCTACTAATTAACAGGTAAGAGACTAATTTACCGTGATTCAATTTGGTTTTTTTATTTAGAGTTTTCCAAGGTATCTGCTCACTTGATAGGTGAGAGGTCTATCTCTAAAGTACAATTGTTAAAGTGGAAATCTTTTGAACAGTGTTTTTTTTTTCATGCATATAAATTTTAGAATCAAACTTAAGATAGCATGTTAAAAATTGAGTTTTTTCTACTTGGAATAACACATGTTAGTTTTAGGTTATGTTTGGCCAAAATAACTAGTTTGGCCAAAATAACTAATAAGTTTAATGAAAGCTAAATAGTTAAGAATTAAAAATTGATTTTTAGTTGAAAGTTGTTAACGATATTAAATTATAAATGCTTGATCAATTATTTGATTTTTTATATAATTTTTTATTTTTCATACAAAAATATTTTTTAAGTAATAATAGTTTTAGAGTTTTCAGTTAAATTTGAACTCTTATAATTTTTTACTTAAACGTCTATTTTTTTTTAAAAAAAAATTGTGTAATATTAAAAGAAGAATGTATTAAAAACAAATTGTGCAATATTTAAGAACACGATAAATAAGAGATTTTATTAAAGTATTACGGGTAAAAAAAAAGATATAAGTTCAAATAAAGCATGTTTATATGAGTTTATTTTTTTAAGATTATAATTTGATTGGTAGGAAAAAGTTGTCAGTAAAACCTTTTTTTCTTTTTTGTTTGGTGTTTTTAGTGGTTGGTTAACTACTTGAGGATTGCTTCTAAAATTTACTAAGACATTTTTTTTTCGGGTGCTTCTGAAACATGATAAGCAGCCATTGTTGAGTTCTTTTGTTAGTTTATAGAAGCGTCAAAGTGGTGAAAGCAACTATTAGAGAAAGAGAAAATTTGTGAAATATTAAGAGTGTTTTGATACTTATAAAGTGTGGAGATCATATTTTAGAAAACAAATCTAATTATAGTAATCAATTAAAAATTTAATGGTAAAATTTTTAATTACTTTATAGTTTATAATATATATGCATATATATTATTACAATTTCAATCTCTCTGTTTTTCTGAGCAAAGGCTGTAACTATATTTTATGTTCATAAAATATACTTTCTCACTTTTGACTAACTAATTGTTTAAATCTATACCCTTTTCACAAGGGCTATAAAACTCGAGGTTTTGTTAATAATTGAATCGGGGGTTTAGAAATAAAATATCTGCTTCAAAAAATAAGATACATAGAAATAAACACAAATTTCATATAATCATTCCCCCAATCTAAAAAGACAAAATACATGTTTGAAAGGTTCTTCAAGCCTCAAAGCCCACTGTATTCATTTTGAATTTTGTTATATTAAAATTTATTGGCTAGTATATATTTTTAAAATAAAAATTAACATCCAATCTTAATTATTTCAACTTTTGTCCACTGTGGATTTCAAAAGAAAAAAATATAAAAGGCAAAAAAATTACAAATAACTGTGACAATTTTTCTATCATTTACTAATTTTCGACGAGACTGTTCTATTTAAAATCTCGAGTTGAGAAAATTTTCTCCCATAAAATAATGACGAGAAAAAAACAAAATTCGTCAAAGTGGATTTGAGATGGAGACGAGGACCAAACATTCCGTCCCACGATGTTCCCGTATATCAAAATTTAATGTGTCAATTTATTTTTATAATTTAAAAATTTTAAAATAAAATAAAATTTATCTTTGAATACCCTTCTTTTTTTCTTTTTTTTTGAAATTCATTACAATTCCAAGATTTTACGGGGGCTCGAGGAAAATTAATAAACATGGACTGGGAAAATTATTCCGAGATAGGGATCGGAGATGAAGACTAAGAAATAATTAAGAGGCAAAAGATTAAAAGGAAGAAAGATACTCACGGCAGTGTCATCTCTAATTTTAAAATTTGAATACATTACTCTACAAACTATTGTTCCACTACTCTTTTTTCTCATCATTTCACAAGAAAGGTTTCATTATATATATATATCTGATATCTTTGAAACTTTAAAAATATTCAGTAATTTTTTTATCTAGTAAATAAGAAAATTTAAAATTATTCATAAAAAAATAGGCGTCCAATATAATAGATCATTGGATCACAATGCGGCAACATTAATATTTTAAACGGCAGTCTCGTATACTCACTTTTTTTTTTCTTGTGTATAAAAAATCATCTATTAAAAAAAATCAGATCATATCTCAATACCTCCTTCAACCAGAGATATCATGGGATCACCCAATAAACTATACTTACTTTTTGTTTACTCACTGTTATTTACAAATAACTTGTTCTTAAAATATCCACAACAACGCTATTTTCAAGTTAAGCTAGAAGTTGATAGAAGATAATTTAATCTGGATATAATAATGTAGTATAGATTACGTGAGAAGATGTCGGTATGGTCCTCATCCCTGAATTATTGACACTGACTTGAATGTGATGCATTGAATTTTTTTCCTCAGATTAAATTATTCCGAACGGTTTAGAAAATTAGAACAGATCCACAACAGAATGGTCATTCATTCTTTACAAAAAGAAAGTTTGAACAGTTTTTCTAAATGTCATCATAAAACAAATCATGTCCAAATAATGCTTACAATTTAATATATATACTGAAATTAAATATGCTCTATAATTTAGATATAAGACACGAATTAGAACTTGTATATGGACTTTCTGTCCGAGCTGGACAGGTAATGCGAATCAAACTTGAGACCATAACAACTAAGGAAAACTTTTGTAAATATGCGAAACTGAGTGCAATGAAACAGCAGCGAATATATAACGAACCATCCAGCTGCAGAACCTTACCAAACTATTGTTTTAAGTCGGTGTTTGAGTTGACATTTCCATTCTGCTGCTGCTGTTGCTGTCGAAGATGAATGTTTTGTTGGGATGCCGTAGGAGGCTGCTGCTGGTGCTGGAACATCAGAGGATTGACAGAATGTTGAGGAATCAAACAGCTAGAAGCATGCGAATCCCCACTCAGTTCAGCAGTAGCAAGCTTTAGTCTTTGAACCTCAGCAGTAAGCGCCTCATTTAGAGCTATTAGAAGAAAATAAAGGGCACAGAATTAATCAGAAGGAAGCAATTGATGAATTCATACTAGTCTCCAATTGTTAGCGGTACAAATGGCAACTAATAATAATCGTATGCAAATGTAGCAGACAAGCAAGGATGTCTTTCATTAACATCTCAATAGAAAAGGAGTAAGCATAAAAAAAGATATTAAAGAAATAAAAAATAAAAAGCATGGAGGCAAGTTCGCCGGGAGGCCACTACTCAATTAACACATCCACTTACCCAAGAGGGCCAGGATGTTTGATCATTTTCAAAAACAGGCATTCTCATAAAAACTTTATATGACAATCTTCTATGCAAAGGAAATCTCATGCATAATCATATTCAGCAGAAGGGTGCAAGTGCAGATAAGGATACAAAAGGCAGATGCTATAATGGGATTGCTGCATTAAAATATTTCTCAACTCTCCCCCAAGAAATTTGGACACAAATAACTGAGTAGGTCAGTTACACATCAGCAACGGATAGGGTCATCCCCTCCACATCCTACCTCTGGAATTCCTACATGCCATTTCTATAATTCCATTCACTTTGAAAGCTCTTTAACCGAGTATGTTCACGAGATAAACTTCAATATAAAAAGTCCTTAGTATGAATATAAAGCATTTCGGATTCAGTTGGCCTACTATTAGCAAAATGTTATGATGATACATTTACAATGAGGACAACATTAGTTTTAGTAGCATCATATTGATGCCATAAAGTTTCACTAATTTGAGCAAAATTAATCAATGGATCTGTCACAAACTAATTATTATCCCAAAAAGTTAGTTGGTGAAGGCTCATGAACGATTGTTATATATGAAACACCCCCTTGCACGAGAGCCCTTTGCGTTTGAAATGTAGATAATTATCAGATGGGTTTAACTTGTACTGAAATTCAACTTTTCAGAAGAATGGGAGTGGCAAGAATGAAACTCCTAACTTATACTCTCAAAAGGATCAGTGATCAGCAGTAAAAATAAAGTTGACAGAATGAGATCATGTAAAGGGCGCAGGTCTCCATACATAAAATTTAATGGAACAGAATAAAATTAACTACCTGATGTAAACTAAAATCCCAAATTTGAATGAAAATAAGATCTAAACCAACAACTTGAAGGAGCTACGTGAACATTTTTTACACACTACTGTTCTCCACAGTAAAATCATGTGGTGTTGTCAGTTGTTCCTACTTGTAATATGTTCATCATGACACAAACACAACTAAATAGCTTATCAGCTCTTAAGTATAATAAAAGTAAACAAAGGCCACTTTATCATCAATTGCATGCTGTTTCCACTGTAAAAGCCAACTGCTGAATTGTTCACCTCGCTCTTAAACTCTTCACGGGAAGTATTCACTATGCACGTTGACATACAATATTATCCAAGCAACTACTAGTCCAACCAAGGCTACAAGTGAATAATTAACTATTGATGCCTAGCAGTTTTCAGCCACAAACCAATAAAATAAAATGGACAGAAAATTTGAAAGACTACGAAGTAAAGGACAGAAATACCATCTCGGAGCTTTGCTTGTTGTTCCATGGATTGAAGGCGAAACTTCAACTCACTATTCTGGTTAGTGAGTCCAGCCGAATCTCTCTGCATTCACATAATTGAGAGGAATTAAATCAAATTAGAAAACAATGTCATGATCACAGAACTAAGTTACCAACACAAACAAGTTAGGTTCCCACCTGTAACAGAGTAAGCTGTGCAGATAGTGTGGTGGCTTCCGTCTGTAGAGTCTGAACCTTGTGTTCTAGCTCCGAAATGTACCGCATCTTCCGCTCTTTGGATCGCGCAGCCGATTGCCTATTGGCCAAAATCCTGAAATGACCCCAAAAACCAAGTCAATCAGTTAACTGGCAACATCAACCATACATGATGTTAGTAATATGTCACTAGCTAATATAAGATAACACGTCCAATGTTACAACATCAACACACCTTTTCGCGCGCTTTGGATCGGTCATGGCAATCTCAGCAAGTTTTTCATTGGCCATAATTTTCTTCAATTCAGGCCCACTAAACTCCCCATTTCCAAACTCCAAGCTGAAGGCCGTTGAGTTTCCATCCATTGCATTGGCCGGCGAAATCAAGCCGGTTCTCGGCCCCGGCGAAGGCGGCAGCTTCGGCGACTCATCGCCAAAGTTCAACTTCCCAATGAAACTATCCATGGACACACTCCTATAGTGCCTGGTGGTGGGTGCAATCTCACCCCCCGCACTCCTCTTCATCCCTTCCCTCTTCTCACTCGCTCCTTGCCTCACCACACCGTCCCCACTCTCGTTAACACTGCTTTCAGCTTCATTATCACTGCTGTCACCACCATTAGTCTTACTCCCACTCGCCCTACTATCCAAATCATCGCGATTTTCGGTCCCGTTCTTATCATCGGTCCCGGAAGAGTTCAACGCATCAAAGCTATCCAAATTCATGTAAGCAGAGAATAGATCATCCACCACTTCCCCTTCAGGGGATTTCTTCTCCCCGGACCCCTCCACATTACTATGGTCAACACCCCTGTCCCACGGTGTTTCCCGTTTCACCAGCTGAGCAGGTTTCGC
Source organism: Spatholobus suberectus (assembly GCA_004329165.1). Lineage (NCBI taxonomy): Eukaryota > Viridiplantae > Streptophyta > Magnoliopsida > Fabales > Fabaceae > Spatholobus > Spatholobus suberectus. The sequence continues at coordinate 84,030,468 of CM014731.1, read as the reverse complement.
CAAAACGGGGCTCTCTCTTCCCCGTAGAGGAATAAGCGGCGGCGAAGACTGCAAAACGGTGGAAAACCCGAACGGGATATCACTGTTAGAGCGCCTGTGCGCTTTGCGAGGAGGTAAAGGTAAATTGCTGTTGTTGGTGGTGAGTGCTCTGGAGAAAGGCGAGGGTGGCAACAGTGAATGCGAACTCACGTCGCGATCTTCCATTGACACGTCAGCAGCTTCGGACACGGACGTCGAGGAGGAGTCGCGGAAGGGGGAGGGACTGAGCGGGGGGAGGGAATCGAGCGAGAAAAACGAGGGTTGCGAGAGTGATCGCGTGTGCGTGGGCGTAGGGGAAATGTTGTGCGACCCCATTTGCTGCTGACGCGACACCGGGATCTGAGAGTACGGCGAAATGGGCGGGATCTGGTGCGGGTGCGAAGGTGGTATGCCGGCGCGTTTGTTATTGTTTCCACCCTCTCCGCCTCCCAAACTCTGCGGAAACAGATGATGCTGATGCTGATGCCTCGCGCGCATTTGCGACGCGTTGAATTGCGGGATGCTCAGTTGCTCCATGTTCAGTGGCTGCTTCAGAAACGAGGAACAGTGAAACCTCTGCATCAAGTCATTCGTCGCTTCTTCATTATCACCCATTCTGCTTCCGGTTCTAATCAGGTCTCGATAATCTGCAACCGCAAAGGATAATAATAATAATCAGAATTAAGGTGAGTGACAGAGTGAGTTAATATATATATGGTTGAGGAGTTAAGAAATTGTTATCATGACCTTGGCAGTGTTCATCTGGAGTCGGGAATGGTGAGGGGGCGAATTGAATTGAATTGATTAATAATAGCAGCGTCGGTCTTGGAAGTGTTAACTTTGTCTGACGGAAATGCCGAAGGAGCAGGCGCTTATCTCTCCAAGATTCACTCGCTCTCTCTCTCTCTCTAGAACAAGAGCAACAACAAGAGACGAGAAGAAAAAGAGTTCTCTCTCACACACACTCTCTCTCTCTCTCTTTCTCTTTCTGATTTCTCTCTACATCCACGACGATGACTACTACACGGATTTCACGACTACTACGCGTGAATTTAATTTAATAAGAATTTCATTTGGGACGAATTTGCATTTCGTTCGCATTTCAATTTCATTCCGACTTCATTTGGTTTCTCATACGCCAGGTTTTTCTTCCCCTTGTCTCCGCAGATTATTTAGCCACTCTTTACACAATCCACAATGTCTTCTTTTTTTTTTTTTTTGACTCTCGAAGTTATTGTCCGTCTACAGTTCCGGAGTAACCTATTTGAAGGCTTAAAAGAACATTGAAGTGATCTTTTTATCTCTTTTAAGTTTTAATAAAAGCCTCTCTTTTTTTTTCCGTTTGCTAATGGAATTCTGATTAACTTATTCAAAGGATTCAATTATCTATTAATTCATTAATTGTATCAGATTTTGTCACTAATGTTTTTCTTTTTTCTGTCTCTTTCATTTTGCCTAAATTGACATTTTAGTGATTTTACTTCGTGTTCGTACGCTGCTAAACAACACAAAAGGAAAGCGCTCCCCGTATTGCTTGTTTATCCCTTTATTCTTTTATTTCCTATGGACAAAATTTCAATAAATACTTTTTTTTCTTTTTTAGAAGGAAGTCAATCCCACTTCTCTTCTTACATTCCGTGATTTAATTTACAATTTTAAGACCAGATTTTATTTCATTTTTAATTTTCGTATATGTCTTGCAAATAAATCAACAAAAGTATCCAATTTGACATGGACGGGGCATAAAGATTTGTTAAGATTCTCATTCCTATGATTCTGTCTGATCTTAACAAAAATACTCTTTACGTTTACATAACTAGTTGAGATATAAATATATCATCGTCATCGACGACAACAACAACAAAACAAGTTGTGCGGACACAGAAAAAAGAAAAAATTCTATGTGGGAAAATTTGCCATCACCATAAATCATGGGTGTAGAATTTTCTACCCTGTCCAATATCAGTGGCACAAAATTGCGAAAGAGTGAGATATAAAATAGACATTCAAAAAGGAGATATTTCTACATCATGGGCCAAAAGGGTGGACTGTTTAGCAGCCCATTATTGGAGAGTTCGTTTCTAGCTTCCATTAGGAATTAGGAGAGTGAAAAGGGGAGTTTGTTTGATGGTGGAGGGATGTTAGCAATTGAAGTGGTGGCATCTTTATGAACTCTAATGCTCAACTTAGTAAGAACTTGAAATGGTAATAATGTAATAAAATGTTCAAAATGTATATTTTAGAGGATGTGAAACACAATTATTCATAGGCGCAAATCAAGTGGGTACCTAATCTAAAATGGATATATAGGCTGTTTTATCCCGGAGGGGTAATTTGTTAAAAAAATTACCCGAATGGATATTTTTTTAGAAAAATCCTAATTTAGGGCAAATTGTGTCTTCAAAATACAACTGCTGAAACAGAAGTCATGCTTCATGTATAGGACTTTTTTTTTGTATGACTTCTTAAAGAAGTCGTGTTTTGCAAACGAGACTTCAGTTTTGATTTTTTATTTTGTTTAAGAAAGCTAAAGTCATGTTTGCCAAATACGACCTTACTTTTTTATTTTATTTTTCCTCACATGGAAGTTGTATGTGTAAGATGAGACTTCCATTTTTTTTTGTTTTGATTGAAGTCATAAGCTTTATATATATATATATATATATATATATATATTTTATTTTTATTTTTTTAGATTTTTGCGAGTCATCTAATGGAGATCTTTAGGGATTTTGTTTTTTAAATTAGAAGCTTATTTAAATATTTATAAAAAATCTTGAATTAATTTATGCAATTCGAAGAAGAATTGAAAAATTAATTAATGTAATAACAAGATTATCGAAATTAACTAAGAAAATAATTAAAAACAATAAACCAAGATATCGTGTTATTGATTCACGACTTCTGATTAAAAAAAAACCAATGTCATGAAACCAAAACACGACTTTAAAGAAAATAATTTAAAAAAAAATGAAAATGTCATGAAAGCCAAACACGACTCCTAAAAAAAAAAAACCTATGTCATGAAAGCTAAACATGACTTCTAAAAAAAGGAATAAGCCAACTTGATATAATAATTAAAAAAAATGACCAACTTCGTATAAATATATTTATATAAATATATGTTTATATATATAAGCTTACGACTTCAATCAAAAAAAAAAAATTAGAAGTCTCATCCTACATATACGACTTCCATGTGAGAAAAAAAATATTAAAAAAGTGAGGTCATGTTTTCCAAACAAAAAACTAATTTCGTATTTTTGAAACACGAGTTCAGCTTTCTTAAAAAAAAAAATTAACCTGAAGTCTTGTTTGCAAAACACGACTTCTTTGAGAAGTCGTAAAAAAAAAAAAAGAGCGAAGTCTTGTATATGAAGCACGACTTTTGTTTCAAAAGTCATATTTCGAAGACATGACTTGCCCTAATTTGAGAATTTAAAAAAAAAATACCCATTCAGGTAATTTTTTTAACAAATTACCCCTGCGAGGTAAAAAAGCCGGATATATATTTTGGTTGAATAGTATCCTAGGTGTAGACTAGGTTCCTATGTAGGAGTCAAACAATTGTTGGAAGGATGTGGCTTCTAAGTGAGATGGATAGTTGGAAAGTATCTTAGGTCTTTTGATATTAATGAGATGTAATTAATGAGGTTTTATTACATTTTCTAGGAGGTGACACAACTTTTGAGATAGGATAGGACTTTTTAAAATCTAGAGATACCCATGTAAGGAACCAAGTTTGAGGTGCAAAAAAGTAACCTAAAAGAACACATGATGTATTTTTAGTTAGATCCAAGATCGACCTCAATTTGAATGGTGTGTTAAGGCCCATTGGTTGGGTCAAGCTAAACCTTTTAGAAAAGCTAATAAAATAGATATAAAGTAAACAACAGGCTTTCTTATGGATAGATATTATAAATTTATAAGTTTGTATGAGAAATTATATTATATACAATATAAATTAATAGAGGTAGTCGTGGTTAAGTTTAGATTAAAAAATTAAACCTAATTAATTGTTAATGTGAGTTTGTTGTTAGAACCAAATAACTTTTTTATGGTTCACAATTTCGTTCAGATATCAATAATCATTTGAGAATCAGTTTGATTTGAAAAGTAATTTAAAATGGATTTCATGCTAGTTTGACTTTGAATCAATTTTAAAACAATTCAAAACCGGATTTTTAATTCAAAAACAGTTTTAAAACTTTTGAATTGTTTTGTTAAACCAATTTTTTCAATCCTTATTGATTTAAAAGCTCCAAATTAGTTTTAAAATAGTTTAGAATAATTTAAAACGTCTAAACTAATTCAAATTAGGTCAATCCTTGCACATTATAATGTGGTAATTACATATAGTGGTTAGGACAATAATGTTATCAAAATGGACCTTCATCAAGCGACCATATCAACTTACGTTTATAATAGTAAGAATCGATTATCTTTCAAGCACATTACTCTTTTCCTATTGTTACCCTATTATAATCTCAATTAACTTGAACATTAAAACGTTTTTCTTCAAGAACACCCCCTTTAATTATTGGGAGAACCACTATATCAACAAAGTACGAGGTACTCCAATACTAATTGACATATAAGTAATTAACACAATACAACCTTTTGGTTTTGTTTTGTTGATTTCAAATTAAATTACTTCATCTTTTCAACTCCTTAGATTTTTTTTTCTCTACATTTTTTAATCAATTTTTTTCACTCCTTAAGCACGACGTTTAATTGTGATTATCAATGTGTTTACAATAAAACTACCATACATAAATCTCAAATTCAATAGTATTACTTCTGAAGATAAATATGAAAGGGATTTTTTTCCTTTCCCTCCAACGTTCATTTGCTTTGAGTAATAGATAGAAAAACATGCATTATAATTTTTGTGTGTGTGATAAATTAAACAAATATACATGCGAACCCACATATGGTGTACTTTACTGTCATTCCCTAACATGAAATCTAAATGACAAAAAATTCCTCAAAAACATCATTATAGGATTGGGGTTTCTATAGTTCTCCAAATCCTTACCATTATATTTTATTTGAGCTTATATTGTCATACATTGTTAGTATAAAAAATTATATATTGTCAATTTATTAGAAATTATCCTTGGGATGATTTTTAAGATAATTATTGTAAAAAAAATTATAAACTTAACATGCACAATAATGTGATTAGATAATAGTGAAAAAATTCTTTACACTATTAGCGCATTTCAATTAAATTTATTTATTTTAGGCTTAAATATACTTCTGACCCTTTATCTTTTTAAGAAAATTCGTTTTGGTTCTTTATCTTTTAAAAGTGTCAATTTGGTCCTTTATCTTTTAAAAATGCTCCATTTTAGTCATTTTCATCAGCAACATTAACTTTGATAAAGAAAATGTCAGATTTTTTAAAAAATAGCAATTAAAAACCGCCACAAAATGTTCTCTCTTTTTCTTTTATCTTCCTCCCTTCTTTCTCTTCGTCTTCCCTCTTCCTCCTTTCTTTCTCTTCATCTCCCTTCTTCTTCTCTTCCCTCTCTTCGTCTTTCCTCCATTCCCAAATCCTTCACTGACAAGTTGTTCCCCTCACGGTAGTCGCGCATGGTAATAGCTTTGCAGTGGTGACTCTGGATAAATTTGTGAATAGGTTTTGTTGTTGGCTCAATGGTGATAGAAGGATGTGATTAATGCAGCAACCACTGTGATTTGTGCTTATTTTTTATTTGCAAAATTGCTTTTTAAGATTGATTTTGGGGTTGGATTTGTTAAATTGATTTTGGACATTTTTATTTTTTAGATTGATTTGTCAAAAAAAAAGGGGAAAGACGAAGAAGAAGAACATAAGTTTTAAAACAAATATTTTTAACATAGTGGGGTTTTTAACCTCCACTATAATAGTTTTATTTATTAAATTTAAAAAACGCACAATCAATACTCGTAAAAATTTCTTGATACAAGAAATGATTTGCTCCAAACTTTAAAGGGCTTTTGATTGCCTCTAAGAGACACAAAAAAACCCTCAATCAACTTTTCAAAAAATTGCTTCAATTATAAGTAATTGAATTCGTAGAAGTTTAGGGTTCTTAAGAGTTTTGCGAATAGTGGCGATTTACTAATAGTATTAGTTTTAACCTGACAAAAAGACCAAATTGATGCTTTTAAAAGATAAAAAACCAAAATGAATTTCCTTAAAAAGGTAAAGGACTAAAAATGTATCTAAGCCTTTATTTTATCATGTTTCATTTGGCAAACCATATTGCTAAACCTTTTTTTGGCTTCCTACAAGTACTTGATAATCTCTTGGATTATCTATTTTTTCTGTTATTTTTAGGAGATTATTGTTTGTGAATTTTATTCTATTTGTCCTTAAATAAATAAATTTTAGAATATTAGAATAAAAGATGTTATGTATTTTATTTATATTTTTTTATTAGGATTTCTAGTTACTTGCTTATATTTCTCTTCTGTTTTTTATTTATTAAAAATAAAAGGGAGATTATAACCCTAATGAATCAAAAGAGAAGACTAAAATAGCAACCCAAAAAGAAAGTCTTTAAGAGTTTTGGCCTTCTTCCTTTAGTGGAAGTTATCCAACCCATGAATTAAAAAGGCAGAAAAAAAGGGGATTAGAGTTCTGATTCAATATTCTTTCCTTTGAGTTGTCATAAAGAGTCCTACTCGCTCTTTCTCTTAAGGTGTTCTAGGGGTACAAAAATGACTTTGAAGGTAGACTCATGTTTTCTTCAAGCACCTATGGGTTTTTTTTTTTAATCTTTGTTGTTTTTAGATTTTCTATGTCTAGCTAAACTTTCTTTCGTTAAGGTTAGTATGATTTCTATGCAACTTGTGAATAGTTGATTTGAGAAGTTTTAATAAAATTATGTTTTTCTTATGTTTGTATTTGTGTTCTCTAATCTTTATGCTTCTTAAGAATTAGTCACCCTTAGAAAGATTTTAAATATATTTTGTGAATGAAAATTAACTTTATAAATTGTGAATGCCAATGTTTTCTCCGATTGAATTGAATCAAATTTCTTTGCATTAGAGCACTCTTGCGTGCTTCATTAGAAAATTCAAAAAAAATAAAGGTATTTTTCTTTTTCTTCTCAGTTTTTTATTTTAAAATTTGTTTTTTTAAATAATTCTACTTCACTTTTCAATCAATTTACCATCTAAAGTTAATTAAGCTTTGAAAATTATTTCTAGAACAAGTGTTTTAAAAATTATAAAACAGAAACAATTGGGAGATGTTTTCCTTTTCACTTCTCAATGGCAACATATGGAAAGAAAAGAACTAATATGAATTCATATCAAATGCAGGCAAAACACCGAGAAAGAATGTGCAAATGGAACCTAGTGAGTTAAATTGCAGATAAGCACTTTCTATTACCTGTCAAGCCGTTCTAATGACATTTTCCTTTAGCAAGGTTGTAGGATGTATACAATTAGTTGTGTCACAAATAAGTACTTACAAGTTACAAGGAATACAGTGAATTTGTCAAATATGAGTTATGGAATTCTTGGGTGGATGAAACCCAAACAGTAGTTTTTAGAAGACAATCCCAAAAAATGATAAACAAAGCAAGACAAAACTATTTTCACCCACCAAACAAGTTTTCTCTATTTTTTAGTATTTAAAAACTAAAAATAATTTTTTGAAATGAAAATCAAACACAACCTAAATCTTTATTATTTTGAGTAAATTACACTGACATTCCTGAGATTTCATCAAATTTCTTTCAATGCCTGTCCTTTTTTTTACCCTTATACTAGCTCTCTTAATTATTTGAAAAACATTATACTGACACTCCTAATATATTACATTAACCTCCCTTGATTGTTTGAAAAACATTACATAAGTTTTTCTACTCACTTTTTATATTTATTTTCTATCTTTTCTTACTGTTTAATTTTTAATTTTTATTTATTCGGATATTTGGACGCATTAACTTGTTACGAAATCACACTAATACCCTCTACTCGTGTCATAGCTCGTCTAAGAGCTAGATTTGCCTCAATTGTTTGTCTCTTGCGTTCAGCCTTATTCAAATTAGTTTATGCTATTTCAAGAGTTTGTTGTGCTTCTTGTGGATCAATGTCATCATTTACTAAAACAATGATCTCATTATTGTTTATTCTAGCAAAACCATCCATCATAGCCGTTTTTAACCATTGGTCTTTAAGGTGTATTATCAAAATACCTATATCTACATCTGAGGCAATAGACACATGATTTGGTAATACTCCAATTTGTTCGCTATTAGTATCCTTGTAAAGGAGGTTGTTGTAAACGTTAAAAAAAAAAATAGGAAATTTTGTATAATCTCAAAAAATCTCAGGAAGTGTTAATGTAATTGACTCTATTATTTTCTTTCAATTCAATTTCTTGTTTTTCTTTAAATCAATCAATCACAAATCATTCTTCTTGGTTTCTATTGCATATGGTAATTTGTGAATTGCCTTTCAATATCTGAGAATGATACTCAATTTCTTATCATTTTAATTTATTACTTGCAATGACCTACACTTGCCGAGGTCCCACTAATAACCTCATTCAGAGATAATCTTATTTGAGGTACGGTCAAATACTAAATATAGACACTTCTAACGAAAATCCAAATCTTAATTCACCACATTATAAATGACTAACTCTTATACCTAACTCCTATTAATACCATATTTCTAAACTAACACTATTAATACCTTCCAAAATATTCCGCCTAAACTAATATCATATGATATGATTATGCATTGCAATGCAACAATAAAATAAAAAGATATTAATTAGACAACTCTTAATTTGTAACTATTCTCTATATACTCTTGAAGATTTATCTAGTACCAACTTTGCCTCATCCCACCTCAATGCATAGCACCACTTGTGGCTAGTAGAGAAAAGTAAAGGATCTCAAGTTCCTATAACAAATTAAAAGTATTGCATATGACTTAAAAGTGACTTGAAACTTACAGTAATTTTTAACCATTTATTAAATATCAAATAATGAAAAAAGTTTTCATCATAGTCTATTTTTAATCAGTCTTTAAACTTTTTATGTATCAATTATTCACTTACTCAAACAAGCATCATAATATATTTTCTATCCAACAAAATTTACCTAAAAATAGTTTTATTAAGGGTACATTTGAAAGTGAGATTTTGGAAGAAGAAAGGAAGATTATTTTTTTTATTTTTTAATAAATATTCTCTAATTTAATAATTTTTAAATAAAAGAGATCAAATATTATATTAACTTACACTTAATGTCTTATTTTTATAAATATTATATAACTAGTATTTTCGTTTGTACATTATAAAAGATAAGGTTTATTTTTATATAATTAAATTCAAGAAAAATAAATATTTTTAATATTCTTAAATTATAATTAAAAATAATAATAAATAAATATTTTTGAATATATACATTATATTTTAGATTTATAATAAATAGTTTAAATTATAATATAAAGTTATTTTAATTTTTTACAATTTTTAAAAATTACTATTAAAACTTAATTTAAAAATAGAGGTAAAAGAGGATAAATTATAAGAAATAGGTAGTAAGAATATCATAAAGATAAAAGATGATAGTTTGAATTTGTTGAGATTTTTTTTTTGCCTAATTACAAAAGTAATTTGTAAAATATAATCATAAATAGATGATATGAAATATTGAGAATGCATAATTGAGAAAATGTATTCTAATTCAATCTCAATATTTCATATCCTTTATTAATGACTATGCGATGAATTTACCCGTATTAATATATCCTTTAGTAACGAAAATTAAAATATCAATATAAAAATAAAAGAATATATTAACAGTATTATATATGCTAATAATGTATTCTAATTAAGGACAAATTATATAAATTGCCTTGCTGCCTTTTTTTATGTTTCGTATGTATTATTTTGAGTTTAATTTTTATGCACTTTTAAGATATAGCTTTTTATATATATGTTTCGAACATATATAATAAATATAACTTTTAAGATCATTATTATAAAAGTCAACAAACTTATTATATATGATAATTTTTAATTATATAGCATTATAAAAAGTCTTTAAGATGTGATCTAATTTATTTATTTTTATAATGAGTTTCAGTATTCAATATGAGTTGTTGAACTTCACCAAAATATCCTCTTTAGGCCATTCAAAAAGTTGTTGTTGTTTTTCCACATAACTCAATTAACAAGTTAACAAATCTACCATATATATTAAATGGGAACCTCTATCTGTCATCAAAAGAGCTCACTCTCCCTACTCTTTCTCACATTTATTTTTGCTTGAATATTCCTCTATGGTGAAGTAGTGTAATTCACACTCCACATAGTGCAATTCTTTCTCCTCCTAACTGCTTCCCCTTCCTTTCTCCATCAAAATCAACAATAGAAAATATCATATCATATTGTATTTTCTTATCTTTTTTCACATTATTGACTTATATTCTTTCATCTATTATTTTATTTTCTTATCTTAAACTATTGCCTATAAAATCATTTTTGTAATTCGTCATCTTTGATTTCATGAGGATTTTATTTGATTTTTTGGAACTAAATTATCCTTATCTCTTCTAACTTGTATATTGATTTAAATTATTTTATCTCTTACCTAAATTAAATTCTTTTATCTCTTACCAAATTTTAACTATCTTGGCTATTTTTAAAAAAAAACTACTTTGTCTCTTTCATCTCCAATTTTGTGGGATAATTTTTTTTTCTTCAGTTTTTTGGAGATAATGATTTATATTATCCTTTATCCTATCATGAAAATAACAAATTATTGTTTTTCTATTTAGATTTCTCTCACTTTACTATTATAATTAACTAGAATTGCAAAAACTAAGACTATTATTGAATTTTAATTATTTTGATATATCATGTTGACAATTATTATTTTGTTATATTTATACATATTTAATATTTTTTATAAACAAATTTATTAAAAAGTATAATTTTTTTTTTCACTTTTTATGATAAAAACTTATAATCATAAAATCTATATATTGAATTTGACTCGTGTTGGAACCAAAGACGTATGAAGCGTCTAGTCCCTCAAATTTTGAAGATAACAAACTTATTAAGTTTTAAGTTTATGTTATGAAAAATGTTTTCTATAGCATCCAATGCGAGTCTAACATCAAGGTGTCCAACACGCTAGTTTCAACAAGCGTCCAATAGACTCATATATGAAGACCGTCAAAGCGTAAATTTATCTCCAAATGCCTAAGTGTTTAAAGCTTATCTGGGCTATGCGCTTCTTACATTTATATTTTAAGACTAATGCTTTACCTATTAAAGAGATCTAACGTTCAAATATCCAAGCACTAAATGAAAGACAGATACATGTTAGTGTATAAGCGCAGTGTTCCAAAAAAAGGAAGTCAACTTATTAAGCTGTTAAGCTAGATAAAGAATGATAAGAAAAACAGCCCTCCACTGTAGTTTTGCACTTTCCGTTTTAGTGCAAGAACAAAAACCACTTTTTTTGACTCTACTGAAAGCTTGATACACGCGTATGTCTTGAAAAATGAAGTTGATATTTCAATGGCTATCTTCTGAAAACTATATATATCAACTTAGGAGAAAAGCAGCAATATAGGACAACGACTTCTATTTGTGCACTTTCTGAACACATTTGAAATTCTTTTTAAACTCTTTGTAAAAACACTTGTGCTGCTTTTACACTTTCATATTCTCACTTTGTGAATTGGTTTGTTTTTGTAACAACTATTTTTTTGTTGTAAAAGCCTAAAGACTCTTAGTGAGAAAGAATACTTGAGTGGTTAAGCAATATGGGTAGATTGCATTGTAAAGCCTGAAGAGGCCATGAAGAATACTTGTGTGTAACCTAAGGTTAGTTAGTGAACAGCTTCGGGATGAAAGGATAGGACATAGTTCAAGTTTGAGTGAACTAGTATAAAAACTCTCTGTGCCTTTATTCCTTCCTTATCCTCTTTTTAAATTGTTTTTGAACTCGTCTCTATTTAAGTTAAAAGAAGTTTTTTTTTTAAAATGACACAATTTAACTCCCCTTCTTGTGCTGTCCTTGTTCTTTCAACTCATGCATTGTATGGACTAAAATACTAGTTGATAAAAACTAAACTTCTCAAAATTTGAGAGCCTAGATTAGTTGAATCATTGCCTTTTGAGCATTGCATATCTATTTCTTTGTGTACTGTGTAGAAAATTATTATCGACAACTAACATTTTAATTCCTGTAAATACAAGAGATAAATGATTTTTATATATAATTATTTAATCATTAAATTAAAAATACTTTATTATATTTTGCAATGAATTAAATTAATATAAAAAACAATATTTAATTTAATTTAAATTTAAAGATAATAATAAAATTATAACAATAATATGTTAAAGATAATAAGATTTATTAGAACTTAAAATAAAATATTATTTAATTTAAATTTAAGTTTGAAGATAACATACGTATAATAATAATTTAAATTTGAAAATATGTAAAATCTTAAAAAGACTAATTCTACTATCATAAGGTGTGTTTGAATATCACTATTCTCTGTATATATAAATTAAAATAGCTATATTGAACGAAAGTATTTTTAGATGTTATTTTTTAACAAAAGTGTTTTTAGTGAATTTTCTTGAACGAGAGTGTTTTTAGAGATTTTTCTCAACTTCTTATCTCTTTCAATCTATATTTTTTATTTTTATTTTTAAATTAAATTTTAATATTTTTTAATAATCTTGTTTCACAATATAAATTACTTATCATAAATATAAAATATAACTTATATATTTAAATATTTATTTATTATAAATTTTAATTATGATATAATTTATATATTCAAAAATATTTATTTATTATAAATTGTAACTATATAAAATAAATATTTATCTTGTGCATTGCACAAGCTAAAATATTAGTATGATGAGAAAAGAGAAAGAACATAAAAAGCGAGTTAATTGGGAGAGTAAGAACAGTAAGGGTCTCACTTTTCAAATAAGTGCTTAAGTTTAATAATTTATAATATAGAAATAAATTTAATATTCAAAATTAAAAAATGTTAACTATTGCGCTAAATACATTGAAATTTTTTTAAAAACATAATATTATAATTAGATTAATAATAAATATTTAATAGATTATATGAACTATTTCTGAATTAATATATTTCAATTTCCAAGTATTCGTCAATCCTTTCAAAATTGTTACAATTAATGACAAGGACTATTCAGTTTAAAGTTATATTTTTCTACATATTTTCATATTATATAATATCATTTAACAGTAGAAAAAAAAAGACTATACATTGACAGTGTAAAGGAGTTTTACATTGTTATCCAATTACAAACCACAATGTATAGTAAGTTTGTTGACTTTTATAATAATTACCTTAAAAGTTATACTAACGATGATTCCTAATTGATTGAGAGTGTAAAAACTCTTTCACTGACAGTATATAATCATTAAACTCTTAACATTATTATAAATTAGGTAATAAAGGTCAAAGGTGAAAAGATGAAAATATATGTATGCAAAAAAATGTAATCAGGCTAACGATAGTTAAAAATAACATAAATGCAAAGTATATAAGAAAATAATACACGCGGATATAACATTACAGTTTATAACAGCTAATCACAAATTATTATTTGTATGACTTTTAATATAATTATTGTAAAATCAACAAACATACGATTTGTGCTTAGATAATGGTGTAATTTTTATTTATTTATTAGCATATAGACTATTTACTCATAGCATTGTTAGGCACTACAAAAAAGGAGTCAATTAAAATGTAATCTCAATTAAATAAAGGGTATTTTAGGGATTAACTCGTCAAATAAGATAAAATTAGTTGAAATTTGTTAATATTTTTTCACCAGCAAACGTTTTTTTTCTTCTTATATTCGATATCAAAAAGAGTAGTGTCTTGTTCTAAAATAAGTTAATGTTGCCCTTTAGGCCTTGGGCCTTATGCGAGAGAATTTAGTTCATCTCATACCCCTCTAAATACCATTAATGTCAACAATATCAAGTGCACATTTATTACACATTGCTACTCTAATAAAATTACCATTGACTTGGACATTGAAATGCTTTTTATAAGTACTTAATCACTATCCACCGTACCTCAACCACATTGGAAGAGGAATCATTGTTTGTACACTTTGGACCTCGATTAATGAAAACATATTATGCTTAAGATCCTCTACAGTAACATTTTCATTGCATGAGATTTAACCACTCAAATTATTTAGTTTATATTATAAAAAATATTATAAAGTCATGTTTAAGAGTTATGGATGAATGAGATGAATTCACATGATCCTCTCATATTAAATTCCATTGTAGAGGATCCTTCTCCAACCTAGTAGGATCAAAACTTTACCAAAGTCTGGTTGAGTCATCTTTTTGCACATTGGGCACAATAAGGGTCACTTTGTGATTAAGAAAATGATTTCTAAAAAATTATTTTATCGTCAAGAATTTCTTATATGAACAAAAGCTAATTTGTATTTAGTTATGATTATAATTTTTTTTTATTTTCTCTCTCTTTTATCATAAATGCCTTTTTAGAGAAGTTGTTGCTCAAAAAAAAAAACTTGATTGTTAAAAAAGTTTAACCCAACACTTAAAAAATTTCAATAAATAATTTTTTTCTCTAAAAAAAGTGATTCCTTAAAAAAAAAAAAGGTTTAAACAAATCCACTGTAATTCTGTATTCACAGAATCATTTGTAAGTATAATATACTGTTAATATAAATATATAATATTTATGTTAACAATTTCTTATTAAAAAAACTATATTAATGGAGACCAATTTAATTCCAAAATATTAGTAAATAAAAAAGAGTTTAATGGTTATGCACTGTCAGTGTAAAAAGTTTTACACTATCATTTAATAAGAAATCACCATTAATATAACTTTTAAAGTATTTATTATAAAAGTTAACAAACTTATAATAAATAGTCATTTGTGATTGGATGACAGTGTAAAATATTGTCAATACATAACTATTAAACTCAATAAAAAATTAATGGTAATTTGTGGTATATGAGAAACCTAGGTCAACTTTTATCACAAAAATCATTGCTTTTTGGCGCTGTTAGGTTGGTGGTCAATTATTTTTGTTCTTTATAATTTGAGTGCTTGTCATGTCATAACATTTACATACCGTATCTGTGAGCTCGACAGTCTTAATTAAAACACATATTAATTTAAAATGACACATTTCACTGTTCAAAGTAAATTTTGTCTTTTATTTTGGATGAAAGAAAGAAAGTAATAGGAAAAAAAATGAATAAAGAGAAAGATGATTTTTTTTGTTCTTAGATTTTTTGTCTTCAATTTTAAAAAAAGGTTTTTATTTTATTTTGTTTCCTTCCAATCTAAATATTAGGTTGGGTCCATTAAATGGAATTTCCTGAGAAAGAAGAGACAAATCACATCTGTGACGAAAAAAACCGGACGACAAAGTACAAGGATGATTACTGTGCAGTTTTTTAGGGGATGTGTGGATGAGGTGAATAAAATTACATGCTTGGAACCATAGATGATGAAACCATTAGTCGGCACTGAACGACAAAGAACAAGGATGTTAACTGTACATTTGGGGGAGTGTGTGGAGGTGAGTAATATTACAGTTTTTCAACCATGGATGATGAAACCAGTAGTCGGCAACAAATCCTTCTTAATCATTAACCTTTATAGAGCCTTTTGGTAAGTGGCCAAGATTCATTCCAAAGTCCAAACAAGCAATATCAATTTCCTAGCTTTAGTTCTTTCTTTCTTGTAAGCTCAGCAATCCACATCCGTGGTAAACCTTTTCTATCAAATTATTTCTACATTTAAGACAATGTACATATTTTAAAAATATTAATAATATAAATTTAATATAATAAAATAGATTTTATTGAAATACCTTTATTAACAGAGTTAAGTTATAGCTGTGAATTAATTAGTATTTAGGTAATATGACAATAACAATTGTATATTAGAACAGAATAATTAATACTTTTTTAATATTTTGTAAAATGACAAATATTTTAAATCAAATTAAAGCTCTTAAGATCACAAATAATTTGAAATAGAATGAGTACATAAAGCACGTCCATGAATCCAAGATTCTAAAAACCTTGGAGTATTATGTGATACAGGTAAAATTTTATATACTTAATTGCACTTTTTATCTCCAAATTTTTACAATCTTGCAATTTTTGTCTTCAATTTTTTTTTCCACAGATTTGGCTTCTTAATTTACAAAAAGTCGCAAATTGTTTTGATTGTGATAATTTAAAGAAAAAATTGCCACAAAATTATCTTAATTGTAACTATTTAAATACATTGGGACAAAATTTACGATAATTTGTAAATTAGAGGGCAAAATTTGTAAAAAAAAACAAAATTAAGGACAAAATTCAGGAGATTGTGTAACTTTGGAACAAAAAATACAATTAAGTCAGTTATATAATGCAAAAAAAAAAAGCTTACGTCGGTCTCCTAAATTATGTTGTAATATTTGCCAATGTTTAGATATGAGTTTAATATGTTTTTAGTCTATATAAATAAGATAATATCTATTTTTAGCCTCTCAAAATAAAATTGTTTCCTTTTGGAAACAAGAAAGTAAAAAGAAAGGTTTTTTTGTGAAAGAATAAAATCACAGCGACACATTTTTATAAATAAAAGATTAAAAGGAGACAATTTTTTTTTGAAAGACTGGAAGTGAACATTACTATATTTATAAAAATTAAAAACATATTTAACCTTTTTAAATATTTTATGATAAAATTGTATTAAATTTTTTCATTTCATTATTTAAAATCTAAAAAGTAGACAAAATGATCTAAGTTATAACTATATTATTCCTATAACCTTTTGTTAAATATAAAAAGTGAAGAATGTACGTGAAGGTTTTTTTTTTTTTTCCTATGAAATGTATATTGACTTAAAATAGAAGAGTAATTAATTTAATAATTAAATCAATAAAAAAACAAGTGATTACATCTCATTTCATCCAAATAAAAATAAAAATAAATTATGAAATGAAATGAAATCCATCAAATTATATTATACTTAATCTTATTTTAAACAATTCATACAATATAGTAACTAATACTATTTCATTCTATTCTACTTTTTTTTTTCATAAATCTAAATAAAGGCTGACTACTTCTACTTCGTGTTTATGAAAAAAAAGAAAAACACTTAGGAATATTTTTACGTTAAAATAATTGTTTGCTGCTAGATACACGAATTAAAATTCAATTAATTTTAAAAATTATTTATTACTCGTTACAAAAATAAACACGTGATGCATCATGGATTATATATTGTTCAATTGAGAAGAAGTAGCAACTCATTTTTTAACATATCTTTTTTAACACACATTTTATTGTTAATTAAAATTTATTAGAAGAGTTTAATTGATATGTACTTTTAGTGTAAAGGATTTTACACTGTCAACCAATTGAAAATCAACTTGTGTGACTTTTAAGGTAATTATTATTAAAGTCAACAAACTTATCATGAATAGTGGATTGTGATTGAATAACACTGTAAAAATAGTATATATACTTTTTTCTCTTATAAAAAATTACACAATTAGGAGCAAAATTTATTAAATAAGAAATAAAATCTACAAAAATTTATAATTTTAAATAAATTTCAATCAATAATAAAAAATGTTTTAAAAAGTGTGTTACTAATAATTTCTTAAGACAAACCTATGTGAGTTTTTTGTAGCGATTGTCGGTAAATGTTACCCTGATGGCATGTCTTAATCAAATAAAAGCGATTACTTGAATTGAAATGCGTGAAAGATTTCTCAAAACTCCACCTTGTCATTCATTATCATCATATTGTGAAATCAAATAAACAAGTGTCTGAATATTTACTTAACTTGAGTTATTAGCTCATTTAATGCTACATCTGTGTTTTCGTATGATGAATAGGTGGTGATAGTATCTAATAAGAATTCATTTTGTTTAAATTTCAGTAGAATTAATTTCAAAATAATTAATGTTAAAAATATAATTGTTGTTCAGGAATGTTATTTAAAAAAAAATAACAGAATTAATTTATTTAAATGATAAAATAAAATCAATATAAATATAAAAGTGTTTTGAGGTTTTATGAATCTTAAGTTCAAAATTATTTTGATTGAAAAAATAAAAATTATTTTAAAAAATCCAAAATATTAATTAATGAAGAAGCTAGAAGTTATTAAGCAATCATATTTTGTTCCCCGCGCTGTGGTCATTCTTCTGCTGTCCAAACAAAGTCATAAAACAACTGCACAAACCATTTAAATATTATCATTAATATATTAAGATTATATTACCATAAATACCACTACTGAATTACTTGTAAATTTCAATGTTAGTCACTTTTAAATTTTAATTTTGTTTCTTTGAATAGAATCACAAGAGATCTAAGAGCATGTCCAATGACAATAATTTAACTTCTAATATACTAATATTTTAGTATGTCCATTACACAAGAAAAATATTTATTTGAATATATTTATAATTATAATTCATAACATATAAGTAATTTTAAAATTATAAATATATTATAATTAAAATTCATAATAAATAAGTATTTTAAATATATAAATTATATTTTAAATTTTTGTGTGAAACTCCATCTACTGGACAAAGTAAAGAAGGAGCAATTTTAATTTTTGAAGTACTTGAATCTAGAACTTAGGGAAAAAATGGGACTCTGAGACCAGTAAAAGAAGTCATAAACGTACAAGTAGGAAGTGGACGACTTTGAGCATTTGCAAGTATGATCACCAAATTAAGGCACCTCGAAGAAATATTCATCCTTGAGTACAGGAGTCAAGATTATTTCTTTTTTGAGATCATGTTGCCCAAAAGGCTTAAATTGAGTAAGCTTTCTAAGCACCTCTTTGTTTGCCATGTTGTATTTGCCTTGCAACTTGGTAGGAATAGAGAACTCATATCCTCTTTTGAATTGACTGACAAGGACCAAATCTGAAAAAGAAATCAAATGGGTGACTGCTATACTTATTCCAGCTCTTCTAATAGTAAAGATTAGGAGTCAATTTTAAGTTTGCCTAAGAAGAAGATGCATCGTAATTTGATTTAGGCCATGATGGTAGTAGTTTTGTGAAACCTCCATAAAACTACCATTGTTATCCTCTCTTACTCCCTTGAGATTCACGACAATGAAGGGGAAAAAAAAGAGAGAATGGTAAATGCTTGCAAATAAAGAAATGTGAGGAAAATGAGGAAGAATGCTAGAAAATTTGAAGAGTGTTATAATGACAAGAAATAGGAGAAGTTAGAAGGGTAGGAAAAAAAGTTACTTTGTGAAAGTAATAACAATAAAAAGGGTGTCAATACTATTTATAGGAAACTATGTGAAGAGAAAAATATCATTATAAACCCCAAAGATAAGGATGCTAAAGGAAGTTCATACTTATATTTAAATTATCATGATTGTCTCACAAAACCCTAAAGTAGTTACAATAACTTCCATGAAGACCAAAAATGTAGAAGTCTAATGGAAATTTGCCATGTGTATTGTTAAAGATGAAAGGGCGCGAACATAAGTGTTGAATAAAGAAATATGAAAGACAAAGACGAGTGTGAGAAACTTGGTATATGAAGAATATATTAAAACCATAAGTTTTGAACTTGGATACTAATATGAAGAACCACATAGATAATATTTTATTTATCTCAAAATTACAACCTAGCACGCTAGCAAAAACTACCATCTCGGTTTATCTACATTGAAGACTATTTCGGTTATAACTACTAAAAACACTTCGGATAGTCCAATTACATTTAGAAAAGCGGAAAATATAATGGTATAGAGTATGGCAACCTCCTATCTTGATATTTAGTTCCTAACATTTACTATCTGTCGTCATTGTAGTAAGCATGCTAACATGTCTTTCCAAGGGTAGATTTGAAACTCCTTGCTCCAAGTTGACAACATTCCCTTAAGAAACACCACTAGAGGTCTAGCATTAGGATAGTTGTTGCACTGTCCTCTCTTCCTTTGTGAATAATGCCACATATTAGCTGATGGATCTAGGTTTGATCAAATATCCCTCAACAAACGAAACCATCCTAAACTAAATACTTGCCGAGAAAGGAGAACACAAAGGAATAGAATACTTTATCATTTCGATTATCTTAGAGAAGTGTTTACCTCAACTTTGGCAGAACAGTAATCTAGGTCATATAATCTCCATAGTCAGAAAAGAACACCATTAGAAAAAGCAAAGGTTGGTTTATTTGGATAGAAAATTAAGGTGAGTGAGGCATTGAGATTAACCATTCGATTATCCTAGAGACTTTTCAGCACTTGGATAATTGAAGTGATTAACAATAAAGAGCTAGCTCAGGGATGGAAATGTAACAAATGAGCTCCCTTTTTTATAACCTTATGTGGCATAGGAAATAAGGAGTAATAAATGCATGGAAACAAAACAACTAATTAGCATAAATGGTTAAGCAGCAACATTAAAACCACAAAAAAATAAAGGAAAAAGGACACATGTAAAAAACCAAGTCTAACTCTGAACATCAATCAAATAACTAGGTATGCTTACTTTATGCGCATACCAAGCTAGGGGCAAACGTTACAAATTGGGCTTAAGCCCGATCTGCATCTGCCACTCTTAGGCCGAAAGCTTAGGATAGCCTGAAATTATAAGTGTTGATTGATGTCAACATCAGTAGCAGGGAAATTAACCTACACTCGTGAACACTATATTACATATAAGTTAGAAGTAAAATTTCTCCATCGTCACTCTAAAATAGGATATAATTGCTTATGAAAGGCCTTAGGCTCTGTGTAACGAATCCAACCCAACTCTGATATCTATATATACCACTAATGTTACTAGAGTACGTAAACATTTATTATACACCATTACTCTGGTTGAATTATTACTAACTTGAGTCTTATAGTGCCTTTTGCAAGTAACCACCCATTTTTAAGTGTCTTAATTGCGTTAGAGCACCAAATGACTTAAGGAATACTTACATCTCTACCAACCAAGCACACTAAAGCCAACACCTTTTGGGTGCCCAATCCAACATTAGTTATCAATCTCGAAAATGTTAGCAGTCTACCTCAGACATATCATTCATGTTCATATTGAATAAATTAGAATCAAAATGTATTATTTTTTATTATCATCTTCTACTTCATTCTATTTTTAAAATACACTAAATATAAAATAAAAGTGTTTCTTGGTGACAAATAAGAAATTTCAAACTAAAAACTACAAAGAGAGTTCATGGACGAAGCATATGTTAATAAGAGGAGAATAATAAAACCAAGAATAGCATAAAAGTTTCTACAAGAAGGATTAGAATAAATGCTAAATTAAAGTTATCTTTTCTATTTCGTCTTATTATAATACTTTTACTGAACACCGCCTATTTTACAAAGTATTTAAGATGAGGTATGTTATTCAGATAATAACTCATATAATAATTCATACAATAATATTTTTTGTATTTATCTCTCATCATTACATTATTTATTACATCTCATACTTTTTTCTCTTATTCTATCTCTTAATTATAAAATTTGTTATATAATTTATTGTACAAATAGCATTTCATTTCTAATTGTGCTACATTTCCGGGAGTGTGGGACTAGGTTATGGAGATTATTTATGAGAACACTCCTCCTTTTATCACTTTTTCTATTATTGGTTGAAATTTATTGGAAACTACAAAATTATGAGAAAGAATCATTAAATAAGATGTAAAAACTACAATTTTTTATAATTTACAAGAGATTTCAACCAATAAAAAAGAGTATTTTCAAAAGAATATGTCACATAGTGTATTACTAGCATTTCTCTTATTTCTATATACACTTTGATAAAAATTATATTAGCTTTAATTCAAAAAGAAAATGAATAAGATATTTAAAAAGAAAGGAGCAGGCGATGGTGGACCCAGGATCGACATCAATCGTGGCATAACAAAGGGCGTTGATTTGCAGTCCTCCGTGAGATGTATCATATGTTTGCGTGATTGGTTGCAATGCCCATCTTCATTTTTCATATTAATCACTCATGTACTGCTAGTAATAGTATATATATCATGACGTGAGTTATCAAAAAAAAAAATAGAGTTTATATCATGACGTGTCGTGTTATATTGCTTTCCCGGCACACGTGACCCTGGCCCATGGTTCTGTAGTAATAATAACGCCTCAACTCAAACAGGCCACGGCCAAGAAAAAAGAAGAGGAATTCAAAAAGGCCCTTATCCACTTTCTTAAATCAAAAGAAGGGCCCAACAATGACCCGCGCAATAATGCCGTTGTTCCTATCCATGTTCTTTTGAAAACGAGACTCAGTTTTGTCTCTCAGTAAACCCTGCCCCACTTCCGCCCCCACCCCCATCAAAAGTTAGACATTTTATTTTTGGACAATTTTTTGTCTTTCAAATTTTACAATTTTGTAAATTTTTTCATCTCAAAATTTTTTTCACAAATTTTGCTCTCCAATTTTTAATTTTTACGAATTTTGTCCTTAAGTAGAAAAATTATCACAATTAAGACATTTTGTAACAATTTTTCCTTTAAACTGCCATAATCAAGATAATTTTGTAACATTTTATTTTTTTTTTAATTGTGGTGGTTTTTGTATTTGGGAACAAAATTCGTGAAAATTAAAAGTTGAAGGAAAAATTTGCAAAAAAAAATTCTAGAGTGACAAAATTTGTGAAATTATAAAACTTAGGGGACAAAAAGTGCAATGAGCTTTTATTTTTAGACCTGCCTTCCTAAATACGATGTCGCACCGTGTATACTGAACTGAAGAAGCGCAAGCCGAAGCCATCCGTTCATTTTTTTTTTAATTAACACAAAAGGTGTGGGATTTTTTTTTACAATTTAAGTGAAACAACAAAAGTTATTTTTTTAATTAATTTTTTTAAATACATGTATAAAAAATTAAAGATAAATAAAATATAAAAGTAATTATATACAATATTAAATTATCTGATGTTTAAACACTAAAACGAAAAGGTATATTACCTGTATATCATGCATATGAATTCAGCCCAACGTCTCAGCAGCTGGGCCTTGGGATTAAGTAATCTACCAAAGGCCATTCACACTCTCTCTCTCTCTCTCAATATTATCCATTTAATGTAATACTGGAACTTCTGTTATTATGAATGCTATCCACTTTTTCATTCTTGAGAGGCTTTTATTTATTCGGAATGTGTGTTGTCACTGTCACGTATCTATCATTTGCTATTTTTATATATAAGAAATTTCTTTTAAAATATCTTTAGTAATATTTTTTTTGATAAAGATTAAAGAAGAAGAAAGATATTTTAGATAGTCAATAGAGTGACAACAGTGAATAGATAATCTGGGAGTGACGATAAATACTTTCGTATTATTTTCCTTTTTCCTTTTTCACAAGTTGAAATTCTTTCCTTAGCCTCTTTTTGCATCAGACATTTTTTTTGAATAAGTATCTTTAGCCTTCCTGTCTTCTTGCTCGCTCACCTTCTGTCTCATACCTTAGTATATATTCTGATGAACTGTTATCAATTCCTTTGCCTAAAATTCTAATCTCTTCTCAGTTTCATTCTTCAAGCGTTCGTTCATTTTATCTTTTATAATAAGATTATCCCTTGACCATTTGGTTCTTAATCTCGTGAGGCATATCAGACTTTGTTTTAGTGGTTTAATTCTTTCACTTGATAAACAAAGTTTCCCTTCAAAAGAGCAAAGTGTCTCACTTATAGCATCATAGTGGAAGGAATATCTAAACCTTGTCACTTTTCTGCTTCCTGTAAACCCTTCCTCTGCAAGATGTGTCCTCCAAAGATGAAGCCATTTATATGTGGTCCCCTAAAATTAATCCTCTTACGAAATGTTACCCTAATTAAAAGTAAACTAGCAGTTGCTATTTAATTTCACCAAATTATAAACAGGCAAAGGTGGAAAAAAAAAAAAAACTCCGATAAAATTATCAAGTTGAAAACTGGATGAGGAGGATATTGGAAAGCAAATGAAGAGCGAAAAAGAAAAAAAGAAGATATTCATTTCTTTTTTGACAAAGAAGAAGTAGATATTCAATATTCATGAAATGAGAGGAAAATCCCACCTTTGCAATTTCTCATTTCGCATGGCAGAAAATCTACCTACCTATCTATATAGTAAAATAGACTTGAACTTAGTCATTAATGTGATATTTGATGCTATTAATGTGTAATTTATGTATTTTAAAAATTTATTATTAAATAAGAAGTAATTATTACAAAATTCAATATACATATATACACTTAAAATTTTATTATGTTTATTATTCTTTTAAAAAATAGTTTAAAAAACATAATTTATAAATATGTTATTCTATCTTTTTGTGGACAAATCCAGGATATCACTAAGTTGAGATCTAGAACTAGAAACTAATTCATCAAACTATGTTAAAAATACATTATTTTATGATGAAGAATTAAATTGATCACATTAATTATATTTATTACACAATTTTGATAATTGTAAGTTAATAATATTTTAGAAAATTTTAATTTTATCTATGTACACACATTTAAAAAATAATAAATGCAAATATTAAAAATATGACGCACAAGTCTAAAATATAGTATACCTTGTTCGGTGATGAAATTTGATAAGAGGGTTTTTTGTTTTTTAGATATTTTTTTAGTCATATGTAAAGGATTGTATTAAAATTACCTTTTAAATTGGAGGAAAAAGAAAAAATTTATAAAAAATTATGTCAAATTAACATTTATTTTATCTAAGTTTATATATTAGAGCCAAAAAAAAAAACTAAAATGCTTTCTATTCCTAGATTCAAGTTTTTTAATTAAAGACTAAAAAATAATATTTAATTTCAAAATGAAATTAAAATAACTTTTCACTTTTCAAAATTAAAAAAACACACGATATTCTTTTTCATAAAAAAATTATTTTGTAGAAAATCTCAATACAATAATTTCACAATTTAGGATTTTTTTTTTGGAAATTATTTAAGAAAAGGAAATTTGTAATTAAAAGTATGCATACAAAGTTTCCTAACAATTAGATATTTTTATAAAAAAATAATAAATAATTTTTTTAAACTTTCCTTTAAAAAATAAAAATGTTTTTTTAATTTAATTTAACAAAAAATTATATCATGATCTTATATGTTTTTTAAAAAAGCTTATCAAAGTATCTTAATTTATTCTACTTTACATAATAATTAGAGTTGAAAATCTATGCACCGAAAGTGTAAAGGATTTTTACACGGTCAACCAATTACAAATTATGTTAGAAATGACTTTTAAGTTAGTTATTGTAAAAGTAAACAAAATTATCATATAAAATAATTTGTGATTGGTTCACAATGTAAAAATCCTTCACACTGTCAATATGCATACTATTTTCTCTAATACTTATTGTCTAAAATTTTATGAAAATGAATAAACAATGTAAAGTGGTCGTACACAGCTTGAGTAATTGAGCTAAATACTCAGATGAATTTTTCTTTTTATAGTGGTCCTACCCAGTTTGAAATTACCTCTAGTAAAAGATACATGTGATATCTAAAAAAAAGGTGTAATTTTCATACAATCATAGATTATATGTATGATAACACTGTTAATTTTTATAATAATTATTTTAAAGATATTTTTAAGATGATTTTTGATTGATTGATATTACATTGACAGTGTAAAAAAAAAAAAAAAATCCTCTTTATATATAAATTAGAATGTCTATCTTGTACGAGAATGCTTTTAGCTGTCATTCTTTAATGAGAGTGTTTTTAAGAAATTTTTTAACCTTACATATCTTTTAATATATCATTTTTAATATCTTTATCTCTAAATTGAATTTCAATATTTTTAAAATAAATTATAAATAATTAGAATGACATTGTATCGTAATATAAATTATATATTATAAATTTAAAATATAATTATATATTCAGAAATATTTATTTATTACAAATTTTAATTATTATATAATTATATTATATATTTAGAAATATTTATTTATTATAAATTTATGTTACATAAAATAAATATTTATTCTATTCAAGGCATAGGTTAAAATACTAGATAAACTCAAATTTTATTATACAAAATAAGTTTGCTCCTATGTTGGAAAGTGGAAAGACAATGATCTCCATTTAAAAAAATGTAACTATAAAAACTATGATTGATTTTCTAAAATTATTTTTTAATTTTTAAGTTACCTTTGACTAATAAATAAATAAAGAATTTAATTAGAATACATTAATAATATAAAAGTCTTTTATATCATTATTTAATTATAGATTATCATATGTGGAAATATTGTTAATTTTTGTAATAATTATTTTAAAAGTCGTATTTTTTTTTTAACAAAATTGCATGCAAAAGCATTACACCAATGTATTATTGAAAAATAAAAGAATACAAAAACATGGGGGGGGGAGGGGACTAAGAATTAAATTCCACCAAAAAAAACTGTGTATGTTAGTACCATGAGAGACGAGTTTATCTGTACAATTATTGCTTTCACAGTAAATATGAGAGTATCTAAAATAAACAATTAATCATCTGTTCATAAGCTTCCAAGGAACCAAGCTGGGAGAGTTAAAAGTCGGAAATAACAAGCAAGGAGTGACATTCAAGCCATAAATTGAGCCAACAACCCTTCTCATAAGCTGTCTCAACTGCTAGCATAACACCTATTAATTTAGCGTGAAGAGCAAAAGTAATACCACTATGATCTCTAAAAATTCCTCCACAGGCAGATGGACCCGGAACAGCTCTTGCTGACCCATCAGTATTACATTTTATCTAATTGCATTTTGGGGGAATCCAATGAACTTGTTTAATCACCAGAGCTCTACCCGGATGCCCATCAACAGATAAAGCCTTCAAAATCTGGAATTCAGTGATATCCGAAAACATAGTCCTAGTAGTTAATTGCCCAACTAAACGAACATTAGCAATCACCATGTTGATGGCATTAGTGTGAAGCACAATTTTATTATCAAACCTGACCCTGTTTCTGCAGTACCAAATGGCTGATACAATGTTAACTATTCCAGCCACAATAATGTCACGAGCCTGGGAGCTCCACTTCCTATTGCAGATAGATAGTATGTCCAACATTGAGGAGATGTTAATTTGTTGTTGTACTATTGATTCAAACCAGCTCTAGAGCTTCTTAGCAAAGGCACAATCAAAGAATAAGGGCGAAGTCGTTTCTGCAGCAACATTTCAAAGACTGCACATAGATACCACAGTGCATCCTCTTGTCCAAAGACACTCATCAGTTGGCATACGGTGTGAATTATCCTCCACACTAGAAAAGATTTAGATGGAGGGATAAATTTGTTCCAAATAACCTTAGCCCAGTGAACTTGTTGGCTTGCATGATTTTGAAAGTTGTATGCTTCTTTAAGAGAAAGAGAACCCGATTCTGTCGTGCTTCACCTTTTCTGATCTGCCATGTCCTTTAAAGAAATTGAAATATGACTCAATTCTGTTGCCTAGTTAGGATATCTTTAAAGGAGGCTTCTAAGATTTTAAGGGAGTGTTTGGTAGAGAAATTCTTTTTTTCTCAAGAATATTAGATTGGAAATATTACATTTTTATGTTTGGTATAAGAATTTTAAAAATATTCTTAGGAATCTAATATTTTTAGGAATTGTTTTTTGATTAAGTTTTCTACTAAAACTTTCTTATGGGAGGATGTGAGAATTCAAGATTTCCATAAAGGGAAAAGTTTATTTTTAATTATGTCTCTCATTTTCAAGAATATATTAAATATACCAAACATATATATGATATTTTCAGGAAACATAATTCCTAGAAAATATAATTTTTAGGAAACATGATTCTCAATGATGAAAAAAGACCCTGTATGCCAAATGCTCCCTAAAAGTCATACTGAAAATGATTTTTAATTAAGTAACAATATAAAAATATTTGTATTGAAAGTGTATTAAAATTAAACTTATAAATAAATTACAATTTATATATTAAATTAATTTTTTATTATAATCTTTTAATATTGATAATTTTACGTTTTTTTTTCTAGAACTACAAGGCTATTAGAAAATAATTCTATTCCAATAAGAAACATTTAGAGCATGGTGAGCTTAACTTTTTTTTTTCATACGCAAAAATTTGAACTAAATATTTTACTTAAAGAAAAAAAGCATTTATCATCTAAATTAATTATCGATTGTAGATAATTTTACTCTAAACTTTTTGTTAATTAGATTAATTTTATATAGTGGTGCATCTAGCCTGGTCAATTTTATGACATTAAAATTACTCTTACCCAACTAGCTAAAAGGTGTAGATTGGTTTTCATGTGCTACAAAGTTTTAGGACAGTCGTGTCAAGCATCGAGAAGGCCTCCTGTGATGAGTTTTCACTCACCGTTCTGATGGGGTGAGGCTAGGTTTCGTGAGTTGCCGTCAGAGTTTTTATCCAAAGCATCAACATATTTTAATCTCTTTCCTTGCTTTCCATACATATCAATTGTTATTATTGATACTACTATATAACAAACGGGAATGAAATGAATAAATGAAACATTGTTGCCAGATCCCTATCCCCTCCCTTTACGCACCCAAACATTCCCCCCACCCCACGCTTCGTATCTCTCCCACGTTAATAAATTCACGCAGAAAACCATGGTTTTGCATCATCAACCGATGGAGGTGCTTCTCGTTCAAATGCTTAGGCTGGCATGGGTCGCTGGCGCGTTACCCATCATCATCGCTTCTATTCCCACTCCAAAGCTGAGCTGGCTCCGTGGAACCTTGTTGGGTTTCGCTAGGAGAGGGAAAATCATGCACTCTTCCTCCCAAGTAACACCACTTTCGGATTCATGTATCTTACCCTTTTCACCTTTTTTTTTTTTTTCATTTTCATTGGCACGCTGTAAATATTTATTAACACAAAGTCGCACGCTAGGAATTGATGGGGTGAGTCATGAGTGAATGTTGAAACGTTTACCGTACTGTGTTTGTGTTGCAGAAATTCACCATTCCTCAATGGTTCTTCTTGCACTTCTACGCCGTGGCTGTTGTATGGACAACGTTCCTACTTGTTGCAACTTGGGCATATGCCTACAGCATGGTGCCACTTGTCGCAGAA
Organism: Spatholobus suberectus; assembly: GCA_004329165.1. NCBI lineage: Eukaryota > Viridiplantae > Streptophyta > Magnoliopsida > Fabales > Fabaceae > Spatholobus > Spatholobus suberectus. The sequence continues at coordinate 84,001,324 of CM014731.1, read as the reverse complement.
CCGTTTACTTACTCTACCATCACCAGCTTTTTGACCGGTGGTTCTACCATAAGAACTGATTCGTCTAAATTGAGGCAGGCATATGTGGCTTGGCAAGCTGTTTTTCTGCTTCTGATGATGGAATTTCAAGTCCTCAGACGCCTTTATGAAACCATATACGTTTTTAACTATAGCCCTTCTGCTCGCATGCATATCCTTGGTTATCTGACTGGATTGTTGTAAGTTTGTTCTTGACTATTGGTCAACCTGCTTCGCTTGCAATTGCCTTTTGAAGTAGGAATTTGTTTTTACTATGCTGCATTCATTGTGTGTGAAATGTCTATTTTCTGCCGAGTGCAAACAATGCGGTTCTGGTTAGAGTTTTCCTGTGGAATAGGCTGCTTCCTATTAAATTCCTTGGGATGAATCCTTAATTGTTGATCGATTGATCTGTAATTGTACGGTGCTTCTAAACTTTGCAAATTCAATTAATATAATTTCTGACATAAATGAATTGCTATAATTAATTTAAGAAATGTTATTAACACACTTTCTAGTACTATCTTTCCGACACAATGAAATTCATGTGGGTCTCGCAAAATATGTGGGTTCCATTCCCCGTATGGTACGCCCCATTCCTAAATAGGAGAGTGTCAGAAAAAAAGTGTTAAAAAGTATGTTGCTAACATTTTCCTTAAATGTCTATCCAATTCGGCGCATGTATGTATAACACTATAACTTGCGACAATATGACATAGATTAAAGTTTAATGTTAGGTTCTTTAAGTTTGGCTTCATCATAATGCATTATCTGAATCACAACTTTTATGAGGATGAGCACTGTGGTGCTTGGAATGTTCTAGGTGCCATAGAACTTTGTATGTTTAGCATGAGGTGAGAGAAGTAGAACATGCATATTTTTATACTTGTTCTATTATATACGACTTTGTTTAATATGGTCAGTTACTTTTTCTGAATTCATTTTGTTGTCTTACACTAACTTGTTAAATTCCTGAAAAGATTTCCCCCATTTTTATTTGGATAATCTAAAGCATTAATGTGTAAGATATTGTGTCTTCTATATGTAAAGTTATTAAGATAGTTTTCATAGCCGATAAGATAATATTTATGATTGTTTTAATAGGACACGTATAATCGGCATTCGGATTTAGTCTGTGTATTTGAGTGTTGTTGAGGTACATAATTTGATGGTTAAATATGTAAAATTGGTACACTTGATCTTCCTTATGCATTGAAATAAAAAAACGAGCAAGCAGGGGAAAGAAGTAGAAGACTGCAATTGAGAATGGCTAATTCCATTTATTTTCTCACTTGTGAACTAAATGTTATATAGGTGAGACTAGTCCTAAATAGATTTGAAGTACTGGTATTACTTGTTGATGTGCAATCTAAAATTTCAGTCTTTCTGGTTATTTGAAGCGGTGAAGGTTCACACCTGTGTTCTTAGATGGCACAATATTACATAAATATTAATTGCATCATTTCCTGCATTTGTACTTCTTAGGTATCACTGGTTGTTCTCCAGAAAATATTAAAATGAAGAGAATTAATTTGTTATTTTTCTGAAGCTAGTTTCTACATAGCAGCACCACTATCGCTGTGTGGTGATTGTGCAGTAGAGGTGTTTAACTTCCTAGCAAATCTAGTGACCGAGTTCATTGTCAAGGGCAAGAATCAGATGCAAGTAACAGAGTTAGAATTCTGGCAAGTTTTAAATCCTCTCGTCAAGCTTGGGTGGAAGCATTGGATTGGTGCAGCTGTTTTCTTATGGGGTTGGATTCATCAATACCAGTGCCATAAGATTCTTGTATACATCATCTACTTGATTGACATCTAAATCTTTGGTTGTGGTCAGTGAAACATGAATATCAATTGGTTTGAGACCACGTCTTCATAACTTCTAGTTGCTATCACTTTTTATCTTCGTGGCTTCTAATTGTTATTTATTTTCGTCTCACTGATATTATATAATACTAATGGTAACAAGTTACAATAGATGGTGAATTTGGTCACTGAAATTAAATATATATGATTTTCTTCACTTACTTTGCATGTGAAACTTTGACATTTTGTAAACTAATATCTACATGCAATGATTCTTTAAAATAAAATATTGAAATTTAAAGCAAATATGTCATTTTAGTAACGAGGAGGATTAGGTTACCTTAACATTGTTGCAATCAATTGTCGTGAGGCTGTCTGAGTTTTATAATTTTGGCAGGGTTCTCTACGACATTCAAGACAAGCAGATGAATATGTAATTCCACATGGTGATTGGTTTGAAATCGTCTCCTCTCCACATTATCTCTCTGAAATTGTAAGCCTCTTTCTCTGTCTATATAACTTCTGTTGTGACTGATATGAATAGGCCTAATATTTGATAATGATGAAGGTTATATACGCCAGTTTTGTGGTCGCTACTGGAGGATCCAACCTAACAATCTGGCTACTTTTTGTTTTTGTGGTAATATTTCCTTTGCAGATTTTGCAAGGTTTTGTTGTTTTAAACAAATAATCTTTGATTTTGATTTGCTTTTTGCATATTTCTTTTATTGGGTACAGGTGGCAAATCTGTCATTTGCAGCTGTGGAAACACATAGCTGGTATCGTCAGAAATTTGAAGATTATCCAAGTAGACGGTTTGCTATAATTCCATTTATTCTGTGAGATTGTGAGACAAAGTGTTAATATCACAATTGATCTCAGCAAAGAACTTCATTATTTCTCAATGTGTACTTGTTTAGATTAAGCTTATACGTAAAATACCTAAATAATTTTTGGCTTTTTTTGGGTGTAAAAACCCAAACATTCAGTCTGCCTTGTCTTATTTTATTTTTGACCACCAAAATAAACCCTAAATAGTTATGATTGCATTCATTATAGAAATTCCCGAAAATTTTGATTATGTGCATTCGTTTCCATGACTTTGTGATGCCAAGATAATTTTATTATCTTATAAAAAGTAATGTAATAATCATATAAATTGTGTACAAATATAACTTTTGATCTTGAAATAACCATGGTTAACACTGCTATCGTTAAGGGGTTAGCCAAATCATTTAACACCTCATTGTCATGGTAATAACAACTAGTATTGCAAATTTTTACTTCAGTACATTATCCTTTCAATTAAATTAGGCTCTACCGAGTGTCAACTTACAAGAGAAATTGTAACACATTCTTTAATTTACTCTTTTAAACACATTTTATTATTAATTAAAATTTATTAAAAATTATAAATTTTATAGGTTTTACTAATAATTTTGTAATTTTTAACAAGGTTTTAATCACTAATAGAGGGTATTACTTACACTCCTCCAATAACTCCTACTAACTCCACAAATAAGTTGATTACTTTCCAATTTTAGTGTCCTGTGGACTCTCAATTGTTTCATTTATTTTCTACCGAGGGCCAGGAAAACGCAGACTACCATTGGTTTTCGCTATATTTATTCTGTAGGCGAGCTAGAATGGCTATTAAAAATTCCTGCACTCTGCAATGGGGCAGGAGTATAAGCGGAGGAAGTAAACAAATGGAAAAACAAATTAAGTAACAAAACATTCAGAAATCTCCCTTATTTAGTACACAAGATTTGATATGAGCTAAAAAGATAATTTTTCAACCATCAACAAGCAGAGTTTACATAATCAAATCAAATGAGCTACTAAGGAGCCTGAAAGATCAGCTTATACCAAATCTGAATGTCAACAAGTCTTAAGGCCAAACAGCCGTGATATTTTTGCAGATTTGGAGGATCATGATACATACTTAGGAAGGGCATTCTCACGCAAACAGATCTATGCCCCAAAACACAGCTGGTTGATTAGTTCGACATTTTTTATCTATACTTCCAATGAGCTCCATGTACTCTTTAGACAACTCAAAATCAAAAACCTGAAAGTTCTCTTTCAACCTCTCCAGTTTTGATGTTTTAGGAATGACCACAGTGTTCCTTTGAATGCCCCAGCGAAGAGCAATCTGGGCGGCAGTCCTTTTGTATTTTTCAGCCAGACCCTGAAATCAAAGAAATGGTATACCCTCAAATTAGTCAACTTCATTTTCGGGGCTGCTAACTGTTTTTTGGATTGACAATGCCTGGCAATTATTGTAGTTGGGTCTAATAATACTGTGCTCGGAAACTAGTATTGACAACTCACTTTGAGAACTTGATCATCCAAACATGAAACTGAACCAAACCATTCTGTGTTTGCTGTAGCACCTCCTAGTGGAGTGTGCGCTGTGACACAAATCCCGTGCTTCTGACAAAATTTGACTAGAGAATCACGCTGGAAGTATGGATGAGTTTCAATCTGATTTACAGCAGGCTTTATCTTGGAATATGCTAAACAATCCCTGGTCAGAAAGATATCATAGTTGCTGCAAATAGCTTTTTGTCAGAATGCAATTTCACTAAAAAGAATCAAGCATTTCTCAAGTTAATACTAGGAACATCTGGACCATAAAGTCAAACATAAATGGGTTATCCAATATATTCCTCTTTCATTATGGTAAGTGATACTGACAGAAATCAATGACAATCAAGTCTTATCTCCTATGACGCATAGATACGATATGTGTATCCAATACGATACGTATCGGATACAGTGATACAATTATTCTAAAATATATAGGATACAATACATCTAAGATACATATCTATAGGTGTATAAAAATTCATAAGACATAATAAATATATAATTGCAATTTTGCAAATCCAAATTAAGAACATACTTCTTGGATATTACTAAAAATAAAATAAAAATTATAAATCATTGTCATTATAAATCACTTCCTATCGTCTACAGATAGAAATAGTATCAATCTCATTCCTTTCTTAAAATCATCCATAAAGAGGAGAATTTCCATTTTTGGTTCATCAAGGGACAATGTTTCTATGTTCCTATATTATACATGTTTCTTTGTCTCATATGTAGTTGTATTGGATTTTCATATTTTTTCTAAAGGCTTGGATACTTCACGGATAAGTATTGGTGAAGTATCCAAGAATATCAGTATCGGATACGTATCGAATATGGATACCGAAAGCAAATTGAAATATCGGTGCTTCATAGCTTATCACACTAGGGGTAGGTGATCCTAGCTAAGGGTTGCCTGAAACATGAGACAAGGGTGAACAAACCAGCATATAAAGAATCTTGCATGTGTATCATACAAGTCAATACAGTTGATTGCTTAATTATTTGGAGAGACCATTAGAATGATATGATGGATATTGCAAGGACACTTGGCTGCAAGTCTTTAATCATCCCCAAATAATATAAACTTTCATGCAGGAGTTGGGAGTGTGCATTAAAATCATGTGACTAATGACTAATGAGAGGCTGTCACGATGTCAACCCTCATGAACTTAACAAGACTGGTTGTTTTATCTTTCTTCATTCTTTATTTTAGTGTTTCTAAATGACTGGATAAAACTTATCCATAAACTGTAGTAAAAATAAAATAAACTTTCTGGAGCATCTATTAGAGCATATATAGCAAAGATTGTTTGCAGCACCAAATTGCACCTGATCCCTATGCTGCGAACCAAGCCCGATAAAACAAGATCTTCCATTGCATGCCAGGTAGTTTCCAGGGATATGCTGGTATCTATGTCCAGGACCCCATCATCACCCAAAGGACTAGAAGTATTACCAACCCCTATGTATGTGAAATATGTGAAAATTATATTAGAAGACACTCAAATGTGCATGAAATCACTTGTTAAAAATCCCAAACAAAATAATATGATACGAGCTAATTTCGTAAAATAGGTCGTATACACACACACACCCACCAACACAGACGAACAAGAGACATAAACCATTAGAGAAACAGAGAGATTACATTAAAAGGTCTAAAACAGTTTTGAGTAGAGAGTTGTAGAGATATTCATGTATATATCTGATCCCTTGTATATGGAATTAAAGCTCATTGTATTTTCTGTGTAATGTTAAAACAATCTGCTCAGTCAGATCACTCCTTTAACAGTGATGATTTTAGTTATAATTATTACTGTACATGCACCAAAGATAAATTCAAGGGACGCAAAGAAACGGACATACCAGCATGCCTTACGGCAACAGGAAAGTGAACAAGATATAAATCTAGATAATCTAACTGAAGCTTCTTGAGACTGTCTTTACATGCCTCTAGAACGTGTCCATGATCGGAATTCCAAAGCTGAAAGCAGATTAAAATGCAAAGGGTAAGACAGTAATTATCTGACTCAGAACAATCATCATTGCAAGTCACAAACAAACAACAAACAAGATAAGTCCACAGGAATTGTCGTGAAACTGACCTTGGTGGTAATGAAAAGGTCCTCCCTCTTCACAAGGCCACTATCAAAAGCCTCCTTAAGCGCCTCTCCAACTTCAGCTTCGTTCTTGTAGTCAGCTGCAACGCATCCAAATCTCGTCAACCACCATATGCTTTATCCACATATCACCAAGTAAACGCATCAACGCAAAATTAAGTTGTGGTATTAATTAATAAATGAACAAGTTTTGGTGGGGTTAGTCTAACAATATAAAAGGGATAAGATGCATAATAATATTCATCAAAAAGAACGTAATTTTTAACTATCATCCATTTAGGGGACAACTAAACTTTTTAAGAATCCAAGAAAAGAAAGAAGCTAAAATTGGAAAAATATTATACCAGCACAATCAAAATGGCGATAACCGATTTTGATGGAATTGAGAATTAGGTCCCTGATCTTTTGTCCTTCCATGCGCCACACACCCAATCCAATGATGGGCATCTTGAAGCCATTGTTGAGTGTTATTGCCATGTTTTTTTCTTCTCTTCCTCCTCCACTCGGCTCATCTACTCGTGTAAGAGTGTGACCATGCTCTTTTATGCTTCAATTTTGGGCCATTACGTCGGAAAAGCCCAAGCCCATCATAAAACATAGCCCACTAAAAAGAGAACCTTATGATAAGTAGACTGAAGCACTGAGCCGATAAAATCGGGTTCGGGTTATTTTCTACCCGGGCCAGTTGGGGCACCGGAAGGGGTAATTAACTAACTATAAAATAAAGGAAATGGTTTTTTACCCTCCACACTGTACGGTAACGGAGATCGGAACGTGTAACTTCTCTTTGTGGGAACCGGAATATCTCACTTCTCAGATCAGATCAGATCTATTCGACGTCGTTGCAGTGGTAATGGCTCCGTTCAGCGGCGATGAGACGGCACCGTTTTTCGGCTTCCTTGGAGCCGCAGCTGCCCTCGTCTTCTCCTGTAATTCCATCCCTAACTTCTCGATTAGATCTATGTTCGTGTTTTAATGATCTCTTCTGAATTTCACTTTATTAGGAAATTTTAATGTTCGATGCGCAATTTGATCCCTGCATGTAAAAAGGAAAAAAAGAAGAAAAAAAGCATATGTTATGATTGTTGATTCAACTGTGCTTTGGTAGTTTCTGTGGAGCGATTATTTTGTTGGATTCAATAAGCTATTGCAAATCGTAGATTTAGTTTTGCATATAAACGCTGAAGTTTTATCTCGTGGCTCAGTAGTCAATTTCTTGTATTATAGGTAGATGGTTCTTGTTAGAATCTTCGTTGTTTTGGTTGTTACTCAGTGGACAGAATAACTCTTGAAATTGATAGGTAGAAGAACTGTTGAATAGTTATGTATACAAAGAAAGAAAAAGGAATTGTGAGCTTTTTCGTTAGGTCTGCATTCTCTGTGGATTTATCTTACTAAGATTTGTTTGAATTGATGGAGGAAGGCATGGGAGCTGCCTATGGCACAGCGAAGAGTGGCGTGGGCGTGGCTTCGATGGGTGTGATGAGACCGGAGCTGGTGATGAAGTCTATTGTCCCTGTTGTTATGGCTGGAGTTTTGGGTATTTATGGCCTTATTATTGCTGTTATAATCAGTACTGGCATTAATCCCAAAGCCAAATCTTATTACCTCTTTGATGGTTATGCGCATCTCTCCTCTGGTCTTGCCTGCGGGCTGGCTGGGCTCTCTGCTGGCATGGCTATTGGTATTGTTGGTGATGCTGGTGTTAGGTATAATTCTTCTGCCTTAGTATCTGATCTATGATTGAAGTTAATACTGATTTGATGACCTTTTTTTTCACCCGATTTGCTCTTATTTTGAAGTATATAGATTTCACGGTGACACTTAATGTGAGAGCTATGTCTTCTATCAATGGACATGTGATCCTTGATGGAACATGTATTTTTCTGTTAATTTGATACAGGGGTATAGCTTTTATAATGATTTCTAACAAAATTCTTGCTTTGAACAATTAATCTCCCTATGCAGAGCCAATGCACAGCAACCAAAACTTTTTGTTGGAATGATTCTCATCCTTATCTTTGCTGAAGCTCTTGCTCTGTATGGTCTCATTGTTGGTATTATCCTGTCTTCTCGTGCTGGTCAGTCTAGAGCTGATTAAGAGAGATGTGCTGCAAAATATTCTTTGATCTCCCATCTGTTTGAACCTTCTTATTATGAGGGCGAGGGGGGGTAAATTGTTAGTTGTGAGGTTAGTGATGTTGGGATGCCACTTACAGTTGCAGGATTTAACAATTACTTATGTGAAACCAATAGCTGTACCAGTCATTTTGGTGTTTGTATAAGTAGTCTTTCTTTGCTTAATAAAGCTTGTTAAGCTTCATTTTTTTCGCTGCTGCCAATGTAACTTATATGTATTAAGGGTCTTTTAATATTGGATGCTGGTGCAGCTAAACGTTGCCTTGCGTTTTATCGGTTGTATAATCCGTATCGACATGGATGTTCTCAATAAAAGAGCATTTTGAGTATTCTAATAGGGAATATGAAATGAATTTACTCAACCGAAATTTAGATGGACAAGCGAACTTTTGTATAAAAGTATCAGTATACTAATTTTGAATGTGGTATAATTTTTTTCCTGAAAGAAATACAATGAAATTACTCCATGAGCTATAATATAAGAGTGTTGTTATTTGTACATCAAATTTTGAAAATTATATTTATCATTCTATATATTTGTCATTTACCTTTCACTTAATTTTTATTTTTTTCATCTACATCTGAAAAAACATTTTATAAAAATTAAAGGAACAAAAGAATGTTATCCTAATATTGTTGTACAAAAAAATAAACTAATAATATGAAGATAACCAGAATTGAAGAATGGTAAGAATAATGAGAGAGAGAAGCTGTTATCTAGGGAAATCTGATTGAATTGATCTTTCATCGTGATTCTTTGCCTCCATAAAGGTGTGGTTGATAGAGAAGAAAGAAATAGAGAGAAAAAAAAGAAAGAGGTGATAAAAAAAAAAAAGAGAAATAAAGTGGAAATTAAAGTTATTTGGTTGAAGAGAAATTTTTTTTTTTTAGATTATTTATTATTATTGTTATTATTATTAATCTTATTATTATTTATTAATAATAATAATAATAATAATAAAATTATTATTATTATTATTATTATTATAACATATATAAGATAGGATCCAAATCGATTTTATAGTGCTACAGTTCCCGACACTTAACTCGAAATCAATTTACCGCTACAGTTCCATAACATTGAAATCGATTTAAAAACTTTTCAGAATCGATTTAACGCATTTTCACTTACAACCAGCGCACAAAATCAATTTGGACTTGCAAAAAAATCAATTTCCACTTACAACCACTGGAGCTTCATTGCGAAAAAGAGAAGCTATTTTTGGAAATAACAGCTAAAAGCATACGATTTTTTCTCAAATAATCTCAATTTAGTATGAAAGAAAAACGGTGTGGGTCTAACCTTTTTTTTTGTTAAATTTCACCTCCTTTTTACAGTACCAAACGAGCAGAAATATAACATTTCTCTTCTCTTCCACACCCTTTCTTCTTATTTTTTCGGTTCCAAACGGGACCTAAAATCTTTCATTACATTAGTCTTTAACTACCCACTTCTTTTCTGAAGCTCTCACTCGTACATGACATACGTGGTGCCACGTGATCCATGAGTTAGGATATTTTTCTTTTAATTGTACACTCTGGTTACGTGTAACCAATTATATGAGATATTTTTCTTTACTTAGAACTGTCGACATTGGTCACGTGTTTCTTTCATTCTTTGCTCCCATTTCTTGTTTAACAGAGTATTCTTCTATTGTTTGTCCTTTACTTTTTCCGGATCCAAGATTATTAGTATTTTATATTGGAGATAATCTTATTAAAATTAAAGACATTTAGAGTATGGTCAAGTTAGTTCTTTTAATAGATTTTTTGTATATATAAAGCTCAAATTTGAAACCTTTATTAAGAAAAATTAAACATATTACCTGAATTATCCATTCGGTTCGTTCATCTTTATGTACAGTTGCCATTAATGCTTTGCTTTGCATTGCTTGAATCTGATTGAAATTGTTATACTGTCGAAATTTGTTAATACTGGGAGGTATGTACTTTTCACTTTGTTTATGGTTTCTATTAATTCAATTTCAATCGCAATTCCTCTGGCATCACCAATTGTTCTTGGGATTATGATGCGGTATCTTTTCTTTTGGCTTCTAGTCCCATGTCCACAATCCCAAATTCTCAACTGGTTAAACTCCTCCGATGACTGCTCCTATATATTTCACCCAATACTACTACGGCTTTTAGTGCTCTTTTTCCCTGTATCAACAATATGCACCCTATGAATCTTTGTTTTCGTTTAATACCTAGAAAAGCACAAGTACTTAGCTAAAGGGAATAGCATTGGTAATCAAGTGAAAGGTCGAACATTTAAGATCATCATGGCATCCATGTTTTACATGCTAAGCCACTACTAAACTACTAACCAAATTATGATATCAATGTAACAATATATCAAGCCCACCAGGTCGACCTAAAAGTGGGGATTTAAATAATATGCATAAAGTTTTATGTTTTAACTTTGTTATCCTCATTGTATAAAAAAAAATGTAATAATATATCATTGATGTAGTAATTTAATTTGGCATAAATAAACTTTTAGTCTTCATAACCTTTTTTGGATACATTAGTCTTCATAATTTTAACTGAATTAATTTTTCTTATTTTCCTTAAATCACTTTTGTTGATTACAATAACTAGAGCTGTAACTGGCCCTAGTTGGATCGGGTTCAGTTTTGTTTAGGACTCAACCCAATCAAAAATAATCAGGTTGGGTTGGGTCGGGTTTGTGGTTTTTTTTTTCCTGACGCAACCCAACATGACCTTAATTGGGTTGAGTAGGTCGAGTCATCTAGTTGTCTAATTAAAATATTAATATAATTTTTATATTCAAAAAATTTAAAAAAATAAGAAAAATAAAATACGTAATTAGTTCAACTCATTCAATGTATGTTCAATTTAAAATACAAGTCTAACTATATAAATTCAACACTCAAGAAAAATATAATATATGTGAATATTATAATATTTTACACTTTTTTAATAAAATAATATGTTTGAATGAGTCGGGTCGGGTCGAGTTGGGAATGTATCAACCACTAACTAGTGACCCATCTTAATCTTAGTTGGGTCAATGAAAATAACCCGACCCAATTTGCTGAAACTTAATTCGATTGGGTTGGGTTGGTTGAGTTCATGGGCCGATCACGACCCGCTTATACCCTTGACAATAACTACAAATAAAACATGTGACGATGGCTGAAACCAAAAAAAGAAAAAAAAATAATTTTTGTTCTGCTAAAATAGATGTTTTTGAAAATTTAAAAACAAAAAATTGCTGGACAAGGCTTCGCGTACGAACTGTGGTGATTTTGGTCCAATCACAACTCAAGGGGAACACAAGTGATGGATATGAGAACGGGGCATTGCTGTGGCTCCAAATAAAACACGAAATAATGCGAGAATAGTTTATTAACGCACACTTGTTCTTGTTGCTGAGAGAAGAGTCATAATCTTGGCTAACAAGTTCAACACTGAATACCAAATTCTGCTCAAATTTTAATGGAAATGTGTGGAGCCACATCTCTGACATGGTCTCACACCATCTGTCCATCCCTACACCTTCCTCGATCCCTCTCTGTAAGCTCATTCAATGACTTTTTTCCTTTTTTCAGTTTTGCATTCCTCGCTTATACCCATTCCATTTTACTAGACCAGGGAGGCTAGGAGCTTCAGGGTTTGGTGTGTCTCTGATCAAAACCCCAAGGTACTACCCATTCATTCCATTTCAAGTGGCATTTTGTCTATAACTTTGCGTCATGTTAAGGTGTTCTAGTCATTGTCTTTGCTTTTGTGGGCATAGAAGAGGAGCTTCTCCTATATATAAACACAGGCTTTCGTCATCCAATTCTAGAGTGAAAATTCATATAATGTCTTTTGAGTGTTCCTCCTATTGATGAGGTGTATTCTCCTATTTCAAGAGAGAGTTTATTTATGATATCCTTATATTCAGAGATAGACTATAACTTTCTTCACGTAATGAAAAATTCTCTTACTCTTTTCCATGGTTTTTCCCTTATATATATTCCACATTAAATATTGTATGCCAATTCATGATTTCTCAACTTTAATTTAGTTGCATGATATTATTTCTGCAACTTCAGTACCCATTATGGGACCGTTCTAGTTGCTAATTTTGTGTGCTAATAATCAAGTTGGGCTTCTCTTGACGTTGCTTTAGGAAACCTGATACTAGGTTAGGATTGATAGCGCTCTATGTTCGAAATAAGCATTTCACTGGCTCCATTTTAACGAAGTGCCACCTGTGATTATTACAATCTAGGTTATTCCCTTCTCTGGCTCAGCTGGTACTATTACAATCTTTAAGATTTCCACCTTTCAACCTCACAGCAGATTACGAGCCAAAAATTGTAGAGGGATGAGCTATGCAACTTTGTATACCTTGTTAAGTGTTGCTAATAACTTACATTTACTTTAAGATCCATAAGATTACATTTGGCTTGTATGTGTCTGGGAAGCATGATTTCTGTTAAACATTATATTGGCAATTTGCACATTAAAAATAGGTGTAAATATGTTTTTGGTCGTTTAAATTTGGGACAAATTCGTTTTTGGTCTCCTAAATTTAAAGGTGGTTTTTTTAGTCCCTTTAGTTTGAAAAAAGTTTGTTTTAGTCCTTCAAGACCACCTACATTATCATTAAAAGGGCAGATTGAGTTAACTGTGCAGTATCAGTGGAGTTTGGTGTAATGTTTATACTAACAAGAACTACTAGGTGAGTTTTCTGTGGCACATTCACTAACTGTGTTTAGACAAAAAGACTAAAACATGTTTTTCTCAAATTACAGGAACTAAAAAGATCACTTTTAAATTTGGAGAACCAAAAATGGATTTACCCAAAATTTAAGGGACTAAAAACATATTTAAGCCTTAAGAATATTATTTAACTGTTCTCAGTTTTGGCTTTCTAACTAGTTATTTAGTTTAGGTTTCTTCAAGATCATTATCACTCGAGTGTTTTTGCAGGGAAATAAAATGATCATATCTATAACTGGAGCAACAGGTTTTATTGGTAGAAGGTTGGTGCAAAGACTGTATGCAGGTTATGCCCTATCTCTGGCTCTAGCTTACTAGACCCATTTGTATATGTTTTATATTATGATATGATATGCCTTTTTTTGGTGCATTGATATGCATCATTTTCCTAGTGCTCTCTTGTATATCTAGATTTCAGCCTTATTTGTCCAATCCTGGATAAATTTTACTCTGAAAGGTGCATTGTGGTTGCTGGTTGTATTGTCCTCACTAGTTCCTCTTATTTTGCAAAATATATACTACATATAAATTTAAAGCCTCGAGTTGAACAATTTGTAAATAGTTGCGTCTTATGGACTATATTGCTTCCTTATATTGTTACCCTGTATGATGAATCAGTAGAATACCTGAATTTTGTTAGACTATTGCTTGCCTATTTTTATCAATTGAATTATCAGCTTCTGCTGGTAAATGTGTAAACAATTAAGCTAACTTGCTGTCTCAAATAACAATATTTGCAGACAATCATAGTGTTCATGTCTTGACGCGATCTAAATCTAAAGCAGAAACAATTTTTCCCGGTAAGAAGGTAATAAATTAATGCTATAAATGTGCACTAACACTCACACTTCACAAATGAATACTGACTATTGACTAAAACTCATTCACAACTGCAAACCTTTTCAAGAGATCAAAGTGACACATCAACTTCACTTACGGCAGAGCACCTTCAATTAATAAGTACTATATATTTTGTTGGTTTCAATTCATACATAATTTGGATCACTCCAGTATTGAAATTCTAGTTTTATTTTCCTCATAATGGTAGAAAAATTAATAATTTTCTGCACAACATATACTACACTTTGGATTAATTGGTTAATTTTGCCCTGGTATCTACAGCAAAAGACTTTCAAGGAATCAAGATTGCAGAGGAGACAGAATGGAAAGATAGCATTCGGGGCTCAACGGGGGTTGTGAATTTGGCTGGACTGCCCATAAGTACCCGATGGTCTCCTGAGGTTATTGCCACGTTCTTATCACTTCCACTACTTAAATGATTTAAACTTCAACTTACACCTAGTTGGTGGTTATTAAGACATATTAGGTATCTTTCTTTTAATTTTTTGTCTTGTCTCTGTTCAGGCTAATTTCATTTGTTGTTTGCTTATTGCCAGTGTATGTGTTTCTTTTCTAGTTGTGCTGGAAACTTTGGCCTCATTTACATTTTTGTAAATTTTATTGAAATAACAAAATTTACATACTACTTTTTAATATCCAAAAATCTGAAATTATAAATAATATATCAATGTATGTTTGGCAACTTTTGCTATCTTGGACACTGGTGTAAGGTGTAAACTGCTGAACATTATTTCTTAGAGCCAGTAACAGACTTTAAATACACATACACTGTTTTTCTATTTTTCTCTCTTTTTCCTCCCACCTTCATTTGGATGATGGTAAAATTAGCACATGCACAACTCCAAACGCATTACACACATTTTAATAACGCAGATAAAGAAGGAAATCAAGCGAAGCAGGATTAGAGTGACCTCAAAGGTAAGCATACGTTTCCCATTGACGAAAAATGAAAATAAATATGTTCTTTTTTTATTTTCTCTTGGTAAGAAATATGTGCATCAACATAAGCCACAGTTATTTACATAATCCATTGCTTATTCTTCCTGACCAAGTTATTTCGTAGCAAAGATTGTAGAATTGATAAACAGTGCACCAGATGATATACGACCTAAAGTTTTTGTTAGTGCAACGGCTGTTGGTTATTATGGTATGTTTGTATGCCAAAACTGCTTTAATACTAGTTGACCATTTTCTTGCTTGGTAATTAATTTAATCACTGGTTGTTCAATGCATTGGTTAGCAAATGTAATTATTTTTGGAGCACGTTTTATTATCACTGATTGTTTAATAACTAGGCATTATTTTGCACACAAATAAGTTTTTTCATGTTCCTTCCACTATAATATGTTCAGGCACCAGTGAGACACAACTCTTCGATGAACAAAGTCCATCAGGAAATGATTACTTGGCCGAGGTAAACAAAAAAAAGGACAATTTTTGTTACTATTGCAAAAATATAAATCTTAAAATCTGATGAGAAAATAGGAAAAACCATGTGTGCTTTGCAAATGGAATATTTTGAGAGTATTACTCATGAATTTCGTAAGGATATTGATCTTTCTTGTTTAACATTCTGATAAGAAGATGGTGTTGAATCTATTAGCTTTTTGTTTATGTTTAAAGATATTGATCATTAATTGATGTACCATATACGTAGATTTTGTCTATTTTTTCTTTGAAAAGGCTGTTTTGATCATTCAGTTCAATAAATTTGATATTTTCGGGTCGAAAAAAGGTTAGTAAAACCAGTCGACCTTGGTTTTGGATATTTAAGTCACTTGAAAACACCAAGTCACCAACATTTATGAATTTGTTAATTTGTTAAAAGTGCAAAAACGAACCCAATTTCCACTTTAAAATCACAATAAATTTCCTCTTTGATCATGAGTTTCCATATAAGGGATATGAAATTTGAGACTGTGAACCTTTAAAGTATCTAGTACAAAATATACAGGTTAAACGAAGGCAGTGGTTATGAAAAATTGGAGCTACTTTTGTCTAACTTTCTAGCCCTTGAGATGTTATTCAAATAGATGTTGCATTGACCAAAATTGCCTCTTCTGCTCAGGTTTGTAGGGAATGGGAATCCACTGCCCTAAAGGTAAACGGAGATGTTAGAGTGGCTTTAATTCGTATTGGTGTTGTTCTTGGGAAAGATGGTGGAGCACTAGGTATGACTTCTAAACTACATAATTCTGGCCTTGAATATACTATTTGACATCCTATTTTGTCCACTTATCCCTTTGTCCTTATTGGTGTGTTTTTCTTTTGAATAGGATCTTGAAACAAAATCTATTTTGTAATACTATATCATAAAAAAACTACAAATGATTTATAACTCTCGAAATTCATGATATATTCTGGGTTTAACTGATAATTACATCTTTGAGTCACTGCAGCTAAAATGATACCTATCTTCAACTTGTTCGCTGGTGGACCTCTAGGCTCTGGAAAACAATGGTATTTCACTCAGTTTCTTGCGCTTGTAAGAGATTGGTTTATAGTACTGTGAATCCATTCTTAGACACTGTTCATGAAGCAATTTCCCACTCCAACCTGGTGTGTTTTGTAAATTGCAAATCAGCCCTATTTACAGCTTGACTGTTGCTACTAATAAGATGTGTAGATATTTCTCGTATTAAATTCAATCTATTCGTGTCATGGTGCAAATGGTGCAAACGTGTTATGAGGTGGGTTTTAGTTTCTCTTAATTTCTTGGTAGATGTCATAGTTGAGTTCCTTTTATTCTTTCGTACAGGTTCTCCTGGATTCATTTGGATGACATTGTCAATTTAATATATGAAGCGCTATCAAATCCATCTTACAAAGGTGAATTATTCACTCCCAAATCTCCAAAACGAAATTTATCAAATTTCTTTAAAAAATTGCAAATTAATAATGGACGGTGGAGATTGGATATAGCATAGACTTCTTATAATAGGGTTATCCATTTTCCATCTATTACGTTCACACCTCCAGCTGCGATTAAACAGTAAAGTTTGCTATTCCTTTTGAGATTACTGCCAGCTAATCTACGCATCGTCAAGGCAACAAAATGCATTCATTTCATGTGGTTATATTTTCTGTGTAGTTACTTTATTCTTAATTAACTGATGAACTTATTGCATTGTCGTGAATCATGTTTATGAATGTTTGCATTAGGTGTTATCAATGGAACTGCACCAAATCCTGTGCGATTGGCAGAATTGTGTGACCAGCTGGGACATGTCTTGGGTCGTCCCTCATGGCTGCCGGTACCTGACTTTGCACTCAAGGCTGTCCTTGGAGAAGGTGCTTCTGTGGTAAGGAATCATCTCTGGTTAATTTGTCCTCAGTCTACATAACTTTTAGCATGAATTCCTTGAAATGAACTGTTAACGTCGCTTTGTAGGTTTTAGAAGGGCAGAGAGTGGTTCCTACTCAAGCTAAGAAGTTGGGTTTCCCATTCAAATATTCTTACGTGAAGGATGCCCTTAAAGCAATTCTTTCTTGAAACAATTTTAGCATAGCAACTGCTATATTCTTTATTCTTTTGAATGACACATCATCAACCTTTTCCGGACATTAGTGGTATTCACCGTATTGAGATTTTTGAAAGCGGTATACGTTTGAAGATGTAGTTGAATTGTAGTCAACTCTTTTTTGGTCATGTGAATTGTGGTTAATTAATTATCATAACGTAACTAATAAACACATTGGCACGAGATCATATTGATCATCCATATCTTCTAACGGTAAGCAGAAAAGGTCAAAACACTACGTTTATTTTCCTTTTCATCCCAAAAATCTATTCTAATCATCCTTTTCACACAAGCTCTTCCCCATTTGTGGCTTGCTCATTATTTTCGATTTCAAATATTACCACAACACGAGTAAAAGCTGTATAAATTACAGTTAAGAGACAATGATTCACTTGTCTTTATTGAAGACCTCAAATTGTTGAGATAGTCAATTCAGTTATTAGGAAAAAAAAAAAAAGGAATTTTTGTAGAAGAATTTTTGTTATTGTTCAAAAAAAATTTTAAAAATTATAAAATTAGTAACAACTTTTTAAATCTAAAAACCAAAAAAAAATAAAAAATCAAAACTAAAAACTAAAACTAGTTTTAATTTTTAAAATTTTTAAAACATAAAACCATTTCACAACGTTTAAAAACCACTCCAATAACTTAGGATTTATCTTACCATGCCTTTATTAAGAGGTATTCTAAATACATTTACCGTGAAAACTACGATCCTATCACAACAGTACCGAGAAAAAAAATCGGATATCTTAACAATTAACATCGCCATATCCCCCTTATCCTAATCCACGTTTGTCGTAGTTTGGCCAATGGTTCTTAACTCGGTTTGGCCGGTAGCTTTAACACCCTCAGCCTTGGGTTTCCTCCAGAAATTACCGAAAGACACTTCAATTTCCTCAAGAGTCTTCCCGCGTGTTTCAGGAAGCAACGTATAGTGAAAGATCCACGCAGCAACAGCGATTCCAGCAAAAAGAAAGAAAGCACCCCCAATGGTGATAGCCTTATAGAGGGACAAAAAAGTCATGGAGATGACCCCACTGGTGACCCTATTCACCACAGCTCCAATAGCCACACCCTGAGCCCGCAACCTTAGCGGGAAGATCTCGGAGCTATAGACCCACGTGATGGGCCCCGACCCGATCGAGAAAGTCGCCACGTAGGACAACACCGCCGCTATGCTGAGCCCAACGGCCCACGTCAGCGTGGTCCGCGAATGGTCCACCACAGTGAGACTCACACCGAGGGTCAAAAGCGACACTACCAGCCCACTAACGCTGCACAACAGCAAGACGCGCCGCCCGGCCCGGTCCAGCAAAAACGTGGCCACCAAAATGGAAACGGTCTTCACGAACCCAACAGCCACGGTTGCGAGAAGAAGGTGGTTATCGGATTTGATCCCGGCCTTCTTGAAGATTCTGGGGCTGTACAAAACGACGGCGTCTATGCCGGTGGCTTGCGCGAAGAAGTGAATCCCGAGGGACGCGATGAAGATGTGACGAACCGCGGGTGTGGGATGAAGGAAAAGCTCTCTCCACACGCCGTGGCCGTGAGTTTGCTTGGTTACCAAAACGACGTCGTCGTACGCAGTCCTGAGGGATCCCAACCGTGTCTTTAATATCGGCTAGCCTCAGCCAAGCCTCTTTCTCCGAGTCGGAGATTTTGTAGAGAACTTTTTTGGCTTCCCCTAATCGACCTTTCGCAACGAGCCACCTAGGCGACTCCGGCATGGCTAACACTGCCACGGCTAGGAATATAGAAGGAACGGCTCCGACTCCCAGCATGAGTCGCCAACCCAACCGAAGTGCCAGCTTAGAAAATCCGTAGTTTGAAATGTATCCAATTAAAATTCCTCCGTTCAGAAACACCTGAAAATGAAAATACAAGTTTGAGTTCGAATCTTAGATATTCAATTGTTACTTAGGGGAGGAGTTTTGCTGTGTAGAGTGAGATAGACACCTCGGGTAAGGAAGTGAGGAAGCCGCGAGAGGAGGTTGGGGAGATTTCGGAGACGTAAACGGGGGCGATGAGGAAGGCGAAGCCGATGCCGACACCGGCGAAGAAGCGGCCGAACATGAGAAAGGAGTAGTTGGGGGAGAGTCCCATGAGGATGGCGCCGGCGAAGAAGATGACTCCGGCGAGGACAATGGTGTAACGGCGACCTATCCAGTCGGAGGTTCTGCCGGCGATGAAAGAACCTACGGGAGAGTAGAGGTTGATGATGCCACTCAGGATTTCGATTTGCACGTCCGAGACTTTGAGATCTCTTTGTATGTACAGAGCTGCTCCACTCATCACTCCAATATCTGTACCGATTTATTGTTAATTAAAATCGACATTTTATTTTCGTGATTTTGATTACGAAAATAAAAACAAGTAGGTATTAAAAGGGTACAACCAAACCGTTGTTCGACTGATAGAAATGAATGGTTATTTAAAGGTAGCAGTGGTAGGTAGTACTCACCGTAACCTAGTAGGATGGAAGTCATTGAAGCCAAAATAGCGCAAGCGAAAGCATACTTGTTTCTTTTGGGCTTTGTCTGAGGATCAAAATTCTCGAGCATTTTCCCAGATGCAGCTTCGTCCACAGCCATCTTTGTTGAAGAGGGTGATGTAGTTTCGTGTTGGTTCAGAAGAACACTGACCATATATAATTGGAATCAGGAAAAAGCAGCTTCCCTGCCCCTATCTGCTGATCTCACAGAGATGCCATTTTCTATGTTTAATCTTTCACTCTTCACTATTGACTAAAACGTGCGGTAATTGCAACTCATAAAAGAAAAATGATTTTTGTTTATTCACTTTCTTAAATAGGGTTTTGCATGGGAAAAATTTTAGAAAATATCTTATTTCTTTTGATACACCACAACCAATTAACTAGCTTAATCCGACACGTCAAAAACTAAAATTTAAATGCGTTAACTTTCTCCTAGATTTTAGGCGACTTAACCTTATCCATCTAAACCATAAAACCGACTCAACTTAACCTATTATTAAAAAATATTATTAATACAATACAGTATTATCATTTCTAATACATTTCAAACATAATTTTTAATAAATATTTTCTTATTTTTAATTCTTTAGCCAATTTTCACAAAAGACTGAACTTATCCTTATACACCAAAAAAGTTTTACATTATTTAACAATTGAGATAAAAAATAGTTTATAAACATATTTTAATGTACAAAATCGTGAGACTCACAGAGTGCTAAATCAGACAATACCTTGGAAACAGTAATAACAATGCAACAAATTTGAAGTCGAAACACTAAGCCTAGAAGGGTGGCTTAGACCACACACATAGTCGTAAGGTCCTCTAGCTCTTTAGCCTCAATTAGGAGGCTACTATTTTGGTACACTAAAAAGTCTGGCATTGCTTAGGAATCAAGGCCAAGAATAGATTATAAACACCTTTGTTTTTTAACCGACCAAGATATTTTTTAAGAACAAAACTGTAAGAGCACAAAACAAACAATATCTCGAATGCAATGACCTTAGCAGTAAGATAATGTTTCATTTTCAATGTATTTAATTATGATAGTCATCTCCTTTGCAGCCTCAACAACTCTACGGCCACACTTTTCCCTTTGGGATCAGTAGAACTAATTTCATTTTTACCCTCAAAGTTCATCAATCTTAAGAAAGAAGAAAAGGAAGAAGAATTGGACTGGTTAATGGGGATGTGAGAAGAAGAATCATCTCTAATGGGAATGACTTCTTGAGAAAGCATACGATGGTTTTTTTTTTTTTTAAGAATCCCCACCTTCGAGAGAAGAAGCCATTGTTAATAATCAAAATGAGGAAAGAAGGCAAAAAGAGGGCATACCTGCATATCACAAAGAAATGTGATAATGGTGTAAGGAGAATGGGATTGTAGAAAGTGAAAAATTACAATAGAAAGAGAGTGGCAAGAAGACTGGAAAGGGTTAGGAGGAAGACCCTATTTATAGGCAAAGTTAGCCTTATCTTGAAATAACGTAACCTTATCTAAGTGGGTATAAAGTGTTGAAAAGATGCAGCCTTGTAATAAAGGAATTCAACGGCTAAGGGCTTTTAAAATCCTAAAATCAACAGGTTTAGCCATTGTACTTTATAATCATTCAAAAAAGATGACCTCTTGAATTCAACAATGTTTGATCATGAATAAGCCTAGTCGTTCAAGTTGAACTTAGAGCTTGTGGGACTTGTGTACTGGCCGAGTTAATAGCTCGACAAACCAACGTCATAAGCTAGCTGAGTTAACACCTTGGCTTAGCCGACCTCCGTGTTAATTGATAGGTGGTCAGATTGGCACACTATGGGAAGTTAGTGCAAATAACTAAAGGAGGAGTTGTAGAACATGGGCAAGTAAGTGGAACGGTTACAAAAATAGTTATGCTAGTTCAACTCATACAAAAGAGGTGGATACTAGGTATGTAATTAGATATTAATCAACACACTAAGGCAGACTCATCTAACTTCAGTGTTAGAGTGTCTTTGTGGGTAGCCTCTCATTCTAGCGAGGAAGTAGAAGCAATCGATGAAGAACTTAATCAGAGGAGAGAAAGGGAGATTAGAGTGTTTATTCTATTCGAAAGTGGAGTACCTCAAATTCTTAGCAAGTACAAACAGTGCTTGAAATAAGAAGACCATGCCATTATCATATGTCATCATTATATGGTGGAAACTCATGCATGCAATATTCAAACTTTGATGCCACTGACTTCGAGGGCAACTATTTTGGACCCACTTTGGGCTTGGCCATGTGGCACAGGGTTTGTAGTAACCACCCAATTGTCTTTCTCGCCAATTCACTATTACATAAGGCATTTCATACCTACAAGTATATTTTCAAAGCCTCATTATTCACCTTTTACACTTACTGACTTGGGCCACCTCCATGCTGTCATCGCCCTCCAGCCTTTGCTATCGCTCATCAAGATCATTTTTGCCGCTTCCATGTCTACCCTTGTTCAGAGGTACGGAATTTCCCCAAATAAAATGGTTTTTGACTTCTTTAATAAGAAAATTTACTCCTCGGCATATTATCTTGCATTCAAATCCACTATAAGAGATTATATGAAGGTAAAGAAGTTTACAGCTTACTGCTCAAGTCTTTTAGTTTTGTACGTGATATTAATATTAATGTCGGAGGTTTAATTCTTTTATTAAGTAATGTTTTCTCTCTAAGCTTATACTTCTTATACAACAACAATAATAAAAGAAGTTAAATTCCTACATTTACCAAGTATATAATACAAGAGCATGACTTTCACCAATATGTTTTTTTTAATCAAAATTTTGTTAAGGCCATGACTTACTTTGACCTTGAAACGGAAAACTCTATAAACTTTCGTTTTTTAAAATACCACACAAAAAAGTTTATTTTACTTTTTATCCTTCGCACATTTTAAATTTTTTTTCTCAACATTGTGAGGAGACAAAAAAAAGAAGAGAAAACAGGCCTATATATTGACAGTGTCATCTAATCACAAATCACCATTTATTATAAGTTTGTTAATTTTTATAATAAATACTTTAAAAGTCATATTAATAATAATTTTTAATTAGTTGATAGTATAAAACATGTTATACTGACAGTACATGATCATTAAACTAAAAAAAAATTACTTTAATAATTTTACATTTGAAAAAAATAAAATAAAAAATATAAGACCAATAAATCTTTGAGTCTAAATCTTCCTAAACAAAAGAGCGAAAAATCATTTTAATTTAAGAAGCAGCCAAAAAGTAAAAAGCAACACAAGCACAAGGCCTAGAGGGGTGAGTGTGTGGCTGTGGCTCCCTGGCTCTGTGTGTGAGTAGATGTAGTATAAGATGGAGAGGATTGTGTAATTTGCTTTAACCACCAACGAACCACAGATTCACACACACATTCTGTGCTTCATTGTCACAAACACCTCAACCCCTATCGTTTTCTCTCTTCAGTCTCCCTTACAATGCAACTAGCAATGGCGGCCAACACTGTCGTCTCGCCGTCGCTGTTCCAACCTAATCCGCATCTCCGGCGCCTCCGTCAACCTCTCTCCCCAATCCCTAACCCTTTCACTCTCGAAGCCCCTCACCGTCCTCGCCGCCACCAAGAAGGCCGTCGCCGTCCTCAAGGGTAACTCCGCCGTCTAAGGCGTCTCCACTCTCATCCAAGAAGACGATGGTTCGTCCTCTCCTCTTCTTAATAATAATTGTTTTGATTCGATTAAAATTGAAATGAATACAATGGTGCCAAATGCAGAATAATGGAACTAATAATGTATCTTCAAATGAACTTATGAGTTAAATAGTTCTAATTAAGGATACGGGACTGATTAGTTCTTTGCTAGTGTTTGGTAGATATGTTAAGTAGTTCTATGTATAAGTACTAAGTAGGCACTGAAGTTGAAGAATGAACATTAGTACATTGTGGTTTCCTTAAATCGGTGGAACCAAAAGAGAATACAACTATACAAGAGAACGGCTCCTTTTTCGTTTGAGAAATGTTAAGCCATGTTTGGATTACCGTTAGAAATTCATTGAAAGGTGCCAAAAGAATTTTTGGAGAAGAAACTCCTTTGTATCTTTTGTTCCCAACGTACTTTTGAAAGGGTCAAAAGGAACCCCTAACATGCACTTATTTGTTCAGCAATTTATACAACTAAGAGAGAGAAAGAGAGAAAAAAGAGAAAAGTATGAAATGTAATAAATGATGCTTTGGAAAGAGATACACATAATAAGTGTTGTTGCATTACTCATTGTAATTGTATAATGGGCTTTTTTAACTTATTTCAAGTAAAAATGGGATTAAACAATTTCATCTAAAATAATTGGTGCAATTCTCTGATGTATTTTAAGATGGTTGGTTGCATGTATTAATTGTACCAATCATTTTAGATGGAGTTGTTTAACTTTATATTTATTTGGGATAAGTTAGACAAGCTCTTATATAATTTCTTTGTACAAAAAAGAGAGAGAAAAATAGAGAAGAGAGAAAGTGTGATAAGAATGATCGACATGATGGAGACAGATAGGAAGAAAAAGTAGTGCTGGTGTTGTAGAAAATTGAAATATGAATAATGTAACTCTTTTCGTTATGGAAAATGTTAAACATCCCCTGTCCAATGGGATAGAAATGAGATGGAAGAAAAAATGAGTGTATGTTTATAATTAGCCTTTTGTCATGTTTGAGTGTCAATTGCTACTTCTTTGTGCTGACTAACTACCTGTTTGTGTTATGAGTAGGCCCCCCAAAAGTTACCGTTCGCATTACAGGCCTTACTCTGGGGCTTCATGGTTTTCACCTAGTGAGTGTTTGTTGTACTTCTTAGTTCTTACTTCATGTCCCTTCCTTCAAAATTGTTTTTTTTTTTTAATCCTTTTATCAATTTTTCTTGCAGCATGAGTATGGTGATACCACAAATGGCTGTATTTCAACGGGTAAGGCAGTAAGTTACAATTTTGGCTTCTCTGTTTCCTTTTCTTGGTGTGGTTCAGTTGAGTAAGTTACAAGGGTTTGTTTCTTGAATGACATGTTTAGGAACACATTGTAATCCTGACAACATGACACATGGTGCTCCTGAGGATGAATTCCATCATGCGGGTGACCTGGGAAACATAGTTGCTAATGAAGATGGTATTACTTGTTTCCTTTCTTGTTTGTCTTCCTCTACTATGAACTGCTTTATGGACCTGTTTATGTATCCTTTTTCGTTTGTTTTGAAACACAGGGGTTGCAGAGGCTACAATTGTGGACAATCAGGTGCTCTTTTTAATTTGTATTTTGACATAATAGTTGTTCTTTTGATACATATTTTTCAAGTCATGGTTCTTATGCCTGTGGGTCTTAATTCCAAACCATTTTGTACCATATAATTCCATTTTGAAAGTAGCTAATCATGTTGTATGGCATCAAACATGCAGATACCACTCTCTGTCCCCAATTCCGTAGTTGGAAGAGTCCTGGTGGTTCATGAGCTTGAGGATGACCTTGGAAAGGGTTAGCTATTTCATTTTAATATTTATTTATATTTGCCTTTGGATCCTGTGCTGTGGACAAAATTACTGTCACAAGCTTCAGCACTTGTATTACCTAAGTAAACAGTAGGTGATGAATATGTACTTATCATGGGAGGAATGACATGAAAATGAAATTAGTTGTTTGTCTTCTTAATCATAACTGGAGTGTTTTTTACTTTGGTCTTATCTGCATTTGCTTATACTTTTGCAGGTGGGCATGAACTTAGTTCAACAACTGGAAATGCTGGTGGAAGATTAGTATGTGGTATGAAAAAAAATATAAATTAGAACAGTTCTATCCTTTTCATATTCGTCTATTCATCCATTCGAACCTGATTATATATATGTTATTTGGGTTACTCTTTGCTTCAATGTTCTAACATGAACTATTTTCTATAACATCATGATCGATTTTCATTCTTGATAAAAAGTACAATGATTTCCTCACAAGCTGGTTTTGATAAGTAATGCACGGTTTAGAATGATTTACAGACAAGCTCTATACTAATTTTCAAAAGTTGGGCACTTTAGTCTGCTATGTAAGCTGGATCCTGATCTATATAGTAGATGAGTACTATCTACTGCCAAATTGAACAGAGACATGATTTATTGACCGGATGCATATGTTGCTAAATGTTAGTTCGTGTGCATAACTAATACAGAAAAATGATGACTAGAGATCTAGAAGATCTTTGTAAGTTTGTATATATGTTTTCAGACCTATGACAACGATATAACTGTGGGGTCATCCAAATATATCTCTAATTCCCCCATTTTCTTGCCTCCTTAGATATAAAATATTGGCTGGAAATCAAATTTGACAAATTTCATGTTGAATGGTTTCTGTATCCTGCATTTAAAAGGGAAATAACAAGCTTGAATACTCGCCTTTTCTGACAGATTAGTAGTGAGTGATTGTACTTTAACTTATTAGTAGATATATAACTATGAATCAAACTTGCAGTTTATCTCAAAACATAAGATTTGGTGTGAAAAAGCTTTAGGAACAGTTGTGTTGATTATCATCTTTAGGGCATTGGTTATCCATTCAATGGCTTGGCAACGGGTGGGTAGGCTGCAAGGACAGGTTTTTCACAAGCCAACCCTGCACTGCCCCTTTAGGGACTAAAACTTGAACTTGCCTTGCAAAAAAAATATTAAAACCTGCACCCTACCTGTCTCACCCTGCCCCTCACTCATGACTATTTTAACTTACATATTTATACAGTAGTTAATCACAATTGTAAAATTAATCTATTATTTCATATTAACTGAAAATATTACGAATAATTTTTAAACTAGTGGAGATAAGTTAATGCAACTGCCTTGTCTTTATTAGTAACTTAGACAAGTATAATGTTTAATTAGATAAGGGATTAAACCCGCTGCATTCAGTGTGGGTATTACTGGTCAGGGTGAACTTGTCAAGCTTATTCAATGGATCAATTTTCAAACAGTAATTTTCAAAAATTATAGCTGATTTATATGCCTGCTATCTATGTAATGTTTATACTCCAATATATCTGTATTATAAACTTTATGTTTCTCCTCTATGATAATGTGTGTTGTGCTTGCATGTTTGCAGGTGTGGTTGGTTTGACTCCAGCATAATTAGTGCAGCGGATTTTTTGTAGCAGTCGTGTTATTTTATCTGATGTTATGTTTTCTTTCTTTGGTTACCCCATCCTGTGAAGCATGATGACTCACTGTTTGCTTTCATCAGTTACCAATGTAAACTGTAAAGCATAATGTCCTACTAAAGATGAATGTGCAAACGCATCGTGAAAACATGTTAGTCCTTTACGGCAGATTCATCATGCGGTCGGGTGTGTACACCCCAATAAAATTCATCAAGCGGTCAGGTGTTTATTCCCCAATGAAATTATTTCTGTAGTCCTTGTTGCCTGCTTGAGAGAGAACCTATGTTGATATTCTATATTAATTGTGCAAGTGCAACAACTTGTTACTTGTGTCCAAATGTTCTTTTCCTTTTTGGTCGTTGGGGGAGGGGGATGTGGGAATTTTTGGGATTGCCGGGGATCAGATCCAGCCCATTTTGCTCATGTCCCTGCTAGCTCTTCATTGAGCTATGCTGCAAGGGACTCTAAATGTCATATATTCAATAGGGATGCAGGATTTTTTCCCTCACCGAAGGTTTGGATTTTGCTTTCAACTTTCAAGGCTACTTACGTAGATGAGATGACTCTTTTTTGTTTTTGGTCGAAGATAACTCGTGTGAATTGTTTTGGGATTGATATCTCACAAGCAGTGTAGCAGGCTAGCTTTCCAATGGTAGATGGGCCGCCGTTGGAAGCTTGTTAAGCCCATAATAATAAATAAACAAGAACTTGCTTGCCTTGTAATCAGGTGAAGAACAAAGAGGCCCCTACTATGAGAAAGGGTGAAGGTGCAGCAACGAAAATCTCACTGCACTTTAATCACATGCTACCCACTATGGGTGCCGTCCAATTATCTTCGGCAGGATTTACATATTTCAACGTATTTGCCCCCCAAAATACCTGTAATGATAATAATCTCTTGGTGCCGTGTTTTGATGATCTACAAATAATTTTCTTAAAGTTGGAGCAAGACTGCAAGAGGCATTGTACTCCCTGATGAAGTAAGTCTGGTGGCCGAACATCAAATATCATATTGGTCTTCCCTCTTAGTTGTTGTGAACCCAAAATTAAATTTTACAAATGGCTAGGATTTGTTCTTGTATGTCGTCACGAAAATAAGAATCGATTCACATGAGCAATTCAGTCAAATTTTGAAAACTGCAAAAGTTTAGAGGGAGAACAGAGTTAGAACCCAAAGGGACAAGTGGCCATTATGGGCCCGACTTGCCCCGTACCATGTATATGTAGCATCTATGTATACCAGGTATGCTTATCTGTTCATATATCATGTGTGAACACCTGATTTTATTCGGGCAATTAATTTTGTAAAAATAAAATTAAAAGAAGCAATAAATAAAAAGAGTGATAAAACATGTAAATAATTTGAGTTCTACTTAGTGGATTAAAACGTTCAGACTTATAATAAAAAGAGCAATAAATAATAATAATAAAGATAAAAAAGAGGGAAGTAGAAAATCAGTAAAATAAATAAATAAATAGACACATTTTTAGGGAATTTTGTTTTTGGGCTTTATAAACTTAAAAGTCCATCCAAAGGGCAAACCCGAAGGTACTGGTTTTGGACCTGCCTAGGCCCATTATTGATGCAAGGAGGCCAAAGTAAAAAAAAAAAAACTAAGAACTAAACTAAAACAGAAGGCCGGAAGGTGCCAGTTTTAAAACTTGCAACGCAAGTTTGTTTTGGAGGTTATAAATAAGGAAAGGGGTTGAAAGAAAGACAAGGAGCGTCATTTAAAAAAAAAAAAGCGAAAAGCAGAGAGGAGAGGAGGATAGGTGAACAGTGTTTTGAAAAGGAAAGGGACCGGAAACAAAAGAGGAAGAAGGGTACGGATACGAAAGGAGAAAGCATCAATTCGCTACATTCTCTCTCTGGTGATTGCGAAGGTAACAGTCATTCCCATTCTTCTTTGATTATTACATGATTCTTCCATCGTGCAACACGGCTTCATCCCTCTGTTCAATATCTACTATGTTAAGCATGTGACCTTTCAATATGATTCTCGCTTAGCGTCTTTTTCACATTCAGTTTATATACTGTGTAATATGATTTAGTTTCCTTGATTGCATTCGCATCGTAGTTATAGTGTATTCACTGCTGTTACTATGCCTCACTATCTTATGCGCAAATACATTCACGATTCAATCACATAATATAAGGATGCAGATCTAAGGTTTGAATTTCGCTTATGCTAAACTCACATTTCATAAAAAAAAACTTACACATGAATTGTAAATTACCGAGAATATAATATCAATAGTGATAATGAACATTAAAGAGTAGTGTGAAAATGGAGTTTGCTCGTCACTGCCGCCATGCGAAATTGCATTGGAAGAGTTTTGTTCTCGGAATGCGAGTTGCTCAACTCCTTGGCTTTGTCATCGCAACATTAACACGTTCATTACACCTTCAATGCACAAACTCCACTCTTCTCTCCTGTCACTTGTGACTCTAAGGCATTATTTTCCTCAAAACGGCGAAGCAGATCGGCTTCTCGCTATTGCACATCGTGACCGTACGTTTTTTTGCCTGGCGGGAAAGCACCATAGTGGCGTATGATGAGGACCACGGAATCGCCGTCCGTAACGAAGACAGCGTCGTAGCTCAGGTCTGCAAAAGGGGTAGCACACATGTGAAAACGATGGAGGAATGAGGAGTGGGAGATGCGCGTGAGTCAGATCAGGTCTCCTTCCTTTGGGGTTGGGTTTCTAATGGGCTTGGCCCAATCCCTGTTCGTTGACATTATTGGCAAATTTGGCAACCACGGTCACGGGCCCTTGGTCCTTTTAATCTGCAAGATAAAAAACGAAAATGAACAAAGTATAGAAAGCTTAGGATAAGTAAATTAGGAGGAGACAAGAGAGCAAATAAATTACACGTTGTACTGCACGTGAGTTTTAAGTGGGTATATTCTTTTTATTCACCATGTCTTGCACCTTATTGGACACAATTTATAAACAATATAGTTAGTTTATCAAACGAAAAAAGCTGTTCATAAAATGGAATTTATTTTTGTAGCTTTTCTACAATAATAATAATGATAATAAAAAAACTCACTAGACAATGTAGCTAACGTAAAAATATATGATAAAAATAAAAATAAGTAATAATAAAACCCTTAATAATAGCCACTTAGGATGCACTTCCTATTTAGGCATTATTAAGGTTCTTTCTCTTTTAACAATGATAATCATTTAAAATGCACTTCTTATTTGGTTATCATTCCTTTTTTTTAAAATAAAATAAAATAATAATAAAAATAAAGATAAAAAATATACAATAATAATAATAATAATGATGATGATGATATTAAATAAAACAATAAAACATTTTAACCAAGGATTTTAAATAGTCACTTTGGATGCACTTCCTATTTGACTATTAAAAAACCTTAAAAGGTATATTGATAACCACTTTAGATGCACTTCTAATTTGGTTATTGAGTATGCTTTTACCATATTAAAAATAAAATAAAAAATATCAACCAAAATGATTTTCTACCCAAAAGAATTACGTGGGTCTAATTCCTCATTGCACCCGAGGATACGTAGGAGTAGGGGCCCACTCTTGTCGATCTTAAAAAATAAAAAATATTTCTTTTCAAAATAAATGTTTTCTAAAATTCTTTTGGTAAATAAAGATAATAAAATTTGCAAATAAAATAAATCTAAGGGGCAAAATAAATATTGTTGAAGCTATCCGTTTTGCACTTTTAATTAGGAGTAACCATTTTTATGACGGACGTTGTAGGGTGCTAACACCTTCCTTACGCGTAACTGACTCCCGAACCCATATTTAGTTTCAAAGACCATTTCTTCTTTTTAAAGGGTTTTTTCAAAATTTTCCTTACTAAACTTTGGTGGTGGCTCTTCTGATTTTATTTTTTTTCCGCCGTCCGGTTGTGACTCCGGTTGCAACATCATGATGAGGGAGAAATTATTAAATGTAGCGTATCTTTCATTTAAGGTTGAGATGAGAAAATATAACCGCAGTTTGCATAAATAATTTTTCGTAATTATAGAGATGTAAAAATATGAATGGTGTGAGCATAATTTTACTTACATGTCATAAATTTTCATGCTAAAAGAGCTATTAATTTTATGCCATGTAAAAGTAATTTGGGGTGATAACAAAAAGATAGTAGATCATGATAAGTCTTTCTAGGAACTCACTCGTGCAGCATAGATAAATCTGTGTCTTTCTTTTTTTTGATAAAAGAAAGGGCCTAAAGGCCAAACAAAGTATATATAAATCTGTGTCCCAAATTGCAAGACAGAGCAGTAGAAAAATAACCTTTAATCAGTCTTTCATTACCTTGCTACAATGAACTCAACAACTCTCTTGGGGTGCAGAATTTTAAAAAGATAACAAGTACATTAACTCCTAATAACAACTATTAAAACCTCTAATAAAATAGCTGTCTTAACAGTCGTAGCAGCTCGAAGCGACCCCGTCGCCATCGCCAGAACTGCCGTCGCAAGTGCCATCGCCACCTTCCGCGGCCCCATCCGTGTCCTCGTGCTCGTCCTCTCCATCCCCAACGCTGCAACCGTCTGGGCAATCTCCACCGGCGCCGTCTGGGCCCACCCCTCACCACCCTCCATTCCACCACCGCCACAGCCTCTGGCGCCACCACAATCTCCCCATCTGCGGGCATTTCCTCCACAACATTAATGCCCTCGTATCCCATTTCATCCCCGCCATCCTCTTCATCACCGCCATAATAGTTCCCTTCATCATAGTCATACACCCCCTCATCGCCACCATCATAGTCATACCCGCCTCCATCATCATCGAAATAGTCATAACCTGGAAAATAGCCATAACTTGGGAAATAGTCATAACCTGGGTCATTTCCATACCCATGCCACGGCTCGCCACCATAGCCATAACCCCAGGGCCCATAATCATCATCGCCATAACCCGGGTTTCCATCGTAGTAAGGGTACACGTTATAGTTCCCAACAACACCGTCACCACCGCCTCCGTTGCCACCACCACTGCTGGCGACGCCACCACCACTGCCGCTTCCATTACCGCCGCCCCTCGACCCTAGACGACCTCGCCATCCTCCACGCCGTCCCCTTAGAACAGGATACCGGCCACCCCGTGGGCGGCCTACAACACCCCATGGGCCACCACCCCGTGGGCCGCCGCCCCATGGGCCGCCACCTCCAAACCCAGCCCCAGGACCTCTACCCCGGCCAGCCCCCCTTCTGAAACCTCCGCCATCTGCCCCCCCATCAGCAACATCGCCTTCCCCTCCAGCATTATTCATCTTTGACAGAAACACCAAATATTTTAACTACGCTCAGTGTTCTGTCTTTGGTGTTACTCATGTTGCTGCTCTTGGTCAAAGATATCCCAGCATTGTCACACAATCCCCGGTTAACTAAAACAGGCACTGAGCTAGCTCGAAAAAGGTAACGTAGAGTGTCCTTAGGGCTCCATTTGATAAACTGAAAAAAGGCTAAGTAGAGTGTGGTACAATCGCTGGTCAAAAAATCAACTACATATATTAAAGGTAGTTAATCATTATAACAAGTATAATAAGACAAACTCAATTGAATCAAGAAACAAAAGGTCAAACCATAACATCTATCATAATCCTAGTCATGAATGTAATAATAATAATAATAATTTGACTAAGAGAGAAACGAGCATCAGATAATTGTTATGTAAAAAGATTTTACATGACTAAATCAGAAAACCTAAGCATCTGAAAACAATAAAAGACTGATCTGGTTTATAAAATCATGAAAGGGATAATAAATCTGCTTTCCTAAAATTTATAAATGTAAAACTTGAAAATCTCTTTTTTTAAAAATAATTGTAATTGTAAAAATAATTATGAATATTTTATTAATGATTTTAAATTATTTATTTATTTTTATAAATTTACTTTGTATATATTTTCTAATTTTAAATATTTTTTAAAACATTTTTTATTATTTTTAAATTTAAAATAAATGTATACTGCACGAGATATCAATTAACTTTTAGATAATGCATGTTTTGAAATGTTTATTTTGAAAAAGTAATTACTTATTTTTTAAATACTTTCAAAAAGTTAATAAAAATAAATAATTGATTTTTCAAAATAAGTTAAAGCAAATACTCATGTAAACCAACAACTTTATATAGACAAGAAGACAGAAGTGTTGGTTGAAAATAAGTTGTAAAAAAATTTAAGGAATTTTTCTCTGAAAACAAAAATGTATTCTATTTTTATTTTCTGTTTTCAATTTATTTTTATTTTTAAAAATTTGTATAAGAAACACTAAAAATAAAATAAAAAATAATAACAATTTATTTTCATTGTTTCTTATGCAAAATTTTAAAAATAGAAAAAATATAATATTTTTGTAGTTAAAGATGAAAAAAATGAAAAACAATTTTTAAAACCAGAGATTGTTTATTATCACTAAACTCCTCTAAGATTGGTTTAGTACTAACGAGTGTAAGTAATGTAAAAGTCATAGGTTTAAAATTCTTTCAGGAGCTAGGAGTTTAAATAATTAACATAAAATTATAGATTTAAACTTTATAATGAAATTGTTAAAAAAATTGTGAGAAAATATTCCACCAAAACATTCTTTTCGTGTTAAATATTGTGAAGTAAAGCTTCAGGTTTGTAAGCAGTGTTCGTCCAATCAGTTCCTATGCTCACTGCAGAACACAGGCTTCCAATCAGCTTTTACGCTGTCCAACGTAGGAAAATGACGCTCACAATGTCCAATACGGGAATTTGGAGGTCAAAGTAGGAATTTTCAACGTTTGAAGGGGATATGCAGCACCACTAATGGGCTACTTATGTGATGGCCAACAGTTGGATAAATAAGGGGCTGCTATTCCTGCCTCTTTTTTTTTTCTCTCTCTCTTCCATTTTGTCTCCACTCTTTTCTTTTTTTTTATCTCTTCTTCACACAATCACACCCATATTTTATTAACAAAAATATATTTTGCTTGTGTATCGAATATAGAATGAAAATACATTTTTGTTATGTATCAAAACTTTGATAGACAACGAAAATGCGTTTTCATTGTATATCAAATACACAACAGAAATATGTTTCTGTTTTGTTAATTTTTTTGAAAATTAATTTAAATATTAATTATGTTTAATGTTAATCAAATCAATTATGACATAAATTACCTTTTTTAATTAAAATTAAACTAATTACGATACAATTTACCATTTTTAATAGTAATCAAAATAATTTTGTTGCAAATTTCTTTTTTTAATAGTAATCAAATTAATTATGATATAATTTTAAAAAATATATGATACAAGTTACCATTTTTAATAAGAATCGAATTAATTATGATGTAATTTACCCTTTTAATAATAATCGAATAAATTATGATTCAAATTACCATTTAATAGTATCATGAATTTTAGGGTGAAAGGAGCAAAAATTGGGGTGGAAATAGCAGGCCCCTTATTTACCATAACTTGTTGCGACCAAACAAATCATAAATAGTTGAGGGACATCAATTAAAGCAAAGATAAACTGAATAGAGTTGCTAGGATTGATGGCCTTGAACACCAAGAATGGGCCATTGTCTCAGTATGCTGGTTCGATAGGGTGAATCTTGAGTTAGTCCTATAACATTTAGTTAGTAAAAAGAGAAAATACGGAGATGACCAAGTTAAGGGAACAGGATAAATGTCGATTTGCAGAGTCATTCAAGTTAAAAAATAGGCACGCAGAATTAAGAGCAATTCGTGAGTCAGGGATGTGTTTCAATATTCACTTCCTCAAAAGTAAAGCTGTCAAAGTTTCATTATCGTGAGCAGTTGATGATATAATCAATCAATCAACAAAGTAATGGATTTTTAGTCGTAAATTAATTATGGATCCAAAATTAATTTTGAGTTAAAATAATTTTTGATATTTTTTGAGTTGGATAAAAAAAATTATATTAAGTTTTTCTGTTAATTTGATTTTATTATAAAAACATCCAAACATAAATTACTTTATTTGAAAATCAATTTTATTCAAAATAATTTTTGTAAATCTTCTCTCAAACTCACATAAATATTCACATGTTTAATAAATTAATTATTAGTCCAAAGTTGATTTTGAGTTGAAACAATTTTCGATAACTTTTGTGTTGAATAAAAAATTTACACTGAATTTTACTACTTATTTTAAAAATAAATTAAAAACATTTAAACATGAATCACTTTACTTCAAAATTGATTTTAACTAAAATTAATTTTGTAAACACTCACTCAAACACACACTTAATATAGAATCTGCTTAAAAAACAAAACAGGCTATTCTAGTTTAGCATGATTTAGATAATGTTTGTCAAGAACTGTTTTATGCGAAGTTGTCTGGAAAGTGACTATAGGTGTGTTTGGATCTATGTTTGACATGCCTCAACTTGAATTTAAGATGAGTCAAACATGATTTTTTTTTCGTTGACCATGATGTTTGGCATTGTGCTGGAAACACGATTCCAACTTTTAGACTCAAGTCTCATTTTTTTGGTGTACAACGATAGTACTAAGGTTTGAACCTATAATCTCATGCAAGCTACCCCAACCACTTTATCACTAAGCCGACCCTAATGGATTTGACTCAAGTTTGATTGAAATTATTAGAAGTAACTTTTGCATCAACACTAACTTGAATCATGTTATTTGTTCCATATACTCTTAGTCATGATGTATACTCTTAGTTAGACTCAAGTCATTTTAGTAATTACACACCCAAAATCAATTTTGATTGCAAGTTTTCAGACAACATTGTGTGTCAAAATCAATTTTCTAATGTTTGTTACCAAACAAAAAACACGTTATTACAAACTTACATTTACTTAAAATCAATTCTGTAAAATCACATTAATTCAAAATCAACTCAACAAACGCATATTCAAACCCTCATTATATCAATACAATGATTTCAATTCATATTTGTACACACATTTTTTTATTAAAAGTAAACAGAAGAAGCAGCATAACACAGTAACTATAAGAAGTGGATATCCTAAAAATATAAATTGAAGTTTATCAAGAAAATCAGTTCAAAAAATATAAACAAGCGTGTGTATAATTCAATATATATTTTTATTATTAATCGTTCATTTGTTACGTGATTTAGTTATTTAATTTTTTTTTAAGTGGGGAGATGGGTAAATTATTTACCATTAATTTAAAGAAAGCATTTTGTAAATGTAACCCATGAATAAACCCTCACTTTTTTAATTTATATGTATTTCCCATTTAAAGGAGTTAAATCCTAATTATCTATAAAGAATATTAAAATCACGGAGGTGCCAAAAATGCTTGCTTAGTGAGCATGTTCTAAAAATCACAGACTGATTAAACACCGTACCGTTCAACCATCACAACTATTAAAAATAAGAAAGAATTACTTTTTAAAAAAACTCTAAAACATATTTTCTTTTAAAATAAAGTAATCTAATGGTCATCATTTTTTAAAATAAGCAGTTCATTTTTTTTTTAATTTCTCACAAAGTTCAATTTTTTTATTGTCTTTTAAATAAATTATAGTGATGAGTAAAGCTATCAAAATTGACTCGGCCTAACGGGCTAAACTAGGCTGGACTCTCACATTTGAGGCTTGACAAGAATTGGGCTAATTTGACTCGGCCCAAATAGGGCAGTGAATTGTTGGCATGCTTTTTTTATTTTTTTCTTTTAAAATTTATATTAATTAGATAAAAAAAATACAGACGAGCTAATAAAAATGTGGCTCATGAGAAATTCGACCTGACCTGCTTTACTCGCCTTGGCTCGCTAAATCTGGACAGGCCAAGTTGACCCATTTCACCTAAAGCCATCAATATGCAATTTCACCTAAAGCCATCAATATGCAATATTTTAAAAAGTGTCATGGCTTTGTTATTTTTGACCAAATTTAGAGTAATTTTGGAAACTAATTAAGGAAATAGGTTGGTTAAAAATTAATTGCTGATTTATGGATGATTTTGTCTAAAGCTGGGGTATACGGGCTAGCCGCCCATTTAGACCTGATCTGCAAAAACTAGCAACTTAAATGGGCTAGACAAGCCCGGACTGCAACATAAATAGGCTAAGTTTATGCATTTGCACCGTATAACCTGCGGGCTAATGAGTCAGCTTGCGACCCGCAAAGAAAAAACAAAAAATAAATAATTAATGTTAAAAAATAAATATAGAAATGTATGAAAATTATTTAGTCTTCTTAAGATCTTAATGTCATAATTGATAAGAAAAAATGAGAAGTAAACTGATCAATAAAAGATCTTTTTTCTTTTGATATAAAATTAAAAAAAGATCTTAATGCCATACTTAGAATCATATATAAATAAATTAAATGGTTAAAAATTTAAAGAAATGATTATTGAGTTCTTATTACATTTTCTAAGATTTCACATAGGTTAATTTTTTTTTTGAAGGATCACATTGGTTAATTGTTGAAATATACACTAAACGAGAAAACCTAACGGGTTTTAATGATTCGATTCACTAAAGTTTTAAAATTAAGCGATTAGTTAAATAAAATCATACTGTTGAAAATAATAATATTTAAATAATATAACCAGTAATGTCAATGTAAAGTGTAACGCGAGACATTTAGCTAAACCAGCCATTTGCACGTTGCGAATTTTATGATTCAAGCCAAGTAAAAAAAAATTGTTGGTAATCATCACTCAACCTATTCGCTAAATATTGCTTTCATAACAAGACTTTTTTGTTTGCCTCCACAACATCGTTTTACTTATCTTCCACCATTTATCCAGATAAAAAGAAGTTGGTTAAGAACTCTTACATATCGTAAGCAAACATCGATACCTATAGATTCTGAATTTCTTTTTGGAATTTAATCAGTAAAAGCCCACAGGCCAACCCATAAACTCGCGGGTAAAATCCGTTTATATGATGGACTACACAGATCAGGCTGAAAAAGCCTGCATCTTAAAAGACCATGGCTCACATGGGCTGTGGGTTAAACGAGTGGCCCGGAAATTTCGGCCCATATGCCCAGCTCTAATTTGGTCATGTAATAGTCTTTTTATTTTCTTTCAAGTCATTATATACTTGTCCGCTACTGTGACTCAATGTAATGTTGCAATGTAACATAACTGTCATATGATTGTTTTGGAAAAGGAAAATGCTTGATCCTACAAACAAATAACGCACGAATTTGTTGGCTGTTTGACTCTTTTGTAAAGCCTGCTTTCAGTTTTTGTTGGCTGTTTTCATTTTATCAATTGTGTTCTATTGCAGCCAAATCTTTATGTATCAAACTTTCTGTTGCTCTGCTATTACACATCTTGTGCCTTAGCTTAGTACACTTTTATGATATTGAATATATTGGTCTATAAAGAAAATGACGGACGAATTTAATGAAAACTGTATATGGTAAATGTAATGCACGATTACCAAATTCACTTTTATTTTATAATTTTTTATTTTATTTTTATCTAACAAATGTATATACGTATTTTTGTGCATAGTTCATACTAAATGTATTTATACTAATTAGCAGGGCTTTTTTGAAAACTAGAAACAACATATTGTTCTTGGGTAAATTTTACGTGGATTCTGTTAAGTTAGTGAAATTCATATAAGCCTTACATAAATTTTATTTAATAAGAAATATTGTAGCAAAAAATATATTAATAATATGTTTTATTAATGACACTTGTTTATATAACTTTTTATAAATAACCATGCAAATAAATGCCTTTGATAATTTGACAAAATTAAAATAAAATAATTAACACATGCGACCAAATTATCACAAATCAAAATTTTATCTATATATTATGAATTTAAGTCTTTATTTTTGAAGAATGAAATAACTTCCAAAATCACTTTTTCTTACATAATCACATGTTATTCTCATTTTATGATGTGTCTTATGAATTTCTATATCGAATTAATTAATATTTTTAATTAGTTATATTATCAAAAAAATATTTTAAAATTATTTTAATTGAAAGTTAATTTTTTATACGACATTAAATATGATAATATAATTATAAATTATTACCAAAATAATATTTCATTAAGTAAACTAATTTTTCAAATAAAATTTTTTATAGATCTGTATTTTAATATTTTAATGTATTTTTTATTATTAATAAAATAATATTTTCTAAAATACATTTAAATTTATATATTTTAACATTTCACATATATTTAAAAATATATAAATAATACATGAAATATTTACTAATTACTTTTTAAACTAACCCTACTTTGTTAAATAATTTTTAAAATTACCCTAAGATCACTATATCAAACTCAATCCACTTTTTGTTTATGTTTTTCTATTTAAGTTTTAACCACAACTTAACTATTGTTTTTGGTGTATAATGATGACATTGAAATTTGAATTTAAAATCTCATGCAAATTACTCAAACACCTTACCACTAAGTCAATCTTAGTGAGTTACAACTTAACTATTGTTTAATTATCATCTTAAATTAATTCTTGAATTTGTGCATTATGTCTCTAATTTCCACTTTTCTACCTATACTTTAAAAAGGTACTCTAAATTGTTACATTACTTTTAGCCCTTTGATTATCCTTCCTTTCTTTATCTCTCACCTTACAATGTTTCTCCTTGGTCCCATTACAACCAAAAGAAAGACCTTATGATTTTTGCAGGCATTCAAAATAAATAGTGGCAACTGGATCACCTTTCAAGCATATGGTAAGATGTTTGCTTAATAGAACTGAGTGTGCCTTAATGTTTAACCCTTAAACACTTAAGAGAAAGGGGAGATGAGTATCCTAATTGCTGATGGAAATTATGTCAAGGAACCTAAGCCTCTAATTGGATTTGCTCATAGTTGAAATCTTGTTACATTATATAATCTTGCAATTTTCACTTGTTCTTCCCAATTTATTGCTAATTTTTATACTTAGGCATTGTAAATATTTATTTGGGGGGGGGGGGGGGGGGGGCTTGGTTCATTATCTATTAGTTTATTTTGTATTCCTTGTATGCTAACTTTTCTCTTATGTAAGCTAGTTTTCTATGGCTTATGCACCTCATATACTTGCCCCCATTACATTCATTGAACCCTTTTTACATTCTTTGATCCTTCCTTATTGTTGAACATGACTTTTACTTTATTACTTACTCTCTTCAGGTTTTTATTCTTTTTGATAATGCCAAAATGGGAAGAAAGGTTGTCTTCTTGTGCTTTTTAGGTATATGCAAGGAAAGCTCAAAGACTCATGGACTCACAAAAAGATGGGGAGCTCAAAAATTCATCAATTCACAAAAAGAGAGGGAGCTTAAGATTCATTCATTGCATACATTCAGGGGAAGCAAAAATTTCTCGTGGTAGAAGCTCAAGCTGTCTCAGACCTATCAAGAACACAAGATTGGTTTGTTATCATAAAAAAGGAGGAGATTGTTAAACATGACCTCTGAAATATCATGTATTGCATAAGTTTTGATGAATTTCATGAAGACCAACTTAAAGCTAAAAAGAAACTTATAAAGACAATCAAGAAGAATTATAAAGACAATAAAAAAGAATTAAAGAGCTTCAAGCCAAGACAACAACTCATATGAAGATCTATGTCACTATCTCAAGCTATAATGTAAGATTTGACAATTCTGGCTAGGTGTGGCTCAATGGGATGAATTGGGAAAAGCTAAAATAGCTTCTAAATAACAAAAAAAGAGGTTTTGAGTGAAAAATCATGTACTAAGCTAAACTTGGCTTAGAAATCGATCCCACCCTATTGGGAATTGATTCCCAAGAGTTGGATTGAATGGAAAATAATTGAATCGATTTTTGAATGCAAAAGTTTCACAAGAAATTGATTCCCACGTGAAGGAATTGGTTCCACAACGATTAAAAGAATTAATTAAAGAAAATGTGATTTATGATAAATGGGTAAACTTTTCTAAATCAAAACCTATCATTTGAGATTATAAATTAAACTATTTTTGCCCCTTAATCAACGTAAAAACTTAATTTTTCTAAAACTAATGTGTGAGAGTAGAAAGAATTTGTGAGAATTGGAGTGATTCTACTTGATCAATCATATAGTGGTGTATTTTGTGATAGGTGGGAACTACATCTTGCATAATCTGCCAACGAAAAAAACGAATTTTCTCCGAAAGCTTCAACTTCCAAACTTTCTTCCACTAGGGGTGGTGATAGGAAGAATTCACCTATAATAACTATTGATATGCAAAGGCTGTAGAATAAACACCTAAAGGATGTTCAAGCCAAAAGATAGTATCTTGTCCCTTGGGGATGGATGTTATAGAAACCTTTGCAAACTTATCCAAAATGTATCCTAGCATAATAGAGTGTAACTTTCTCAAGTCCCATTGCCCATTAATACACAAATTAGCCACCTTAAATTGGGAATCTTGTATGTACATGTAAGGCACTAAATTACAAAGAGGACCTAATCCTCTCTAATTTGAATACCAAAATGATGAATTACCCTTACCTAGACACCGGCCAAAACCAGCTTTTAGTCTACTAACAACCTTTGTGATGCTCCTCCATATATAAGAAGAGTCGGACTTAAGAGAAGCATTTAATACCAAACTTTCCTTTAGGTATTTGCTTTTTTTTTGGTAGAAACTATAGGTATCCTCCATGCAAGGCAATCCTACTTAAGCTAGATATGACCACTATGGGCGATAAAGCTCTTCTTTCGAGTATTTAACGCAGTTACATACCTAGAACTCGAACTCGAACTCAAGATCAACGGTTAAGCTAGAATAACCCAACGCCAGTTGATCCACGCACTTGGTGGTTCCTTTAGGCATTTCTTGTGAAATATTTGGACCCAAGGTGTAACACCCTCACTTTTACTTAATTAATTGTTTTTCTATTTATTCTATATTTAATTCTAAAAAATTGGGAAGGAATCTAAAAATTCTTATCATAACGGTTAAAATTAGAATATCAAAAATTATCTAATTGTGATTTTTAATAATTTTTCCGAGTTGGAACCCAGAGAAATTAGAAAATGACAATTTTGTTCTTATTTCTCAATATTAAAGTCTGACAAGAGAAAAAGATTCAGTTGATATTAAAATGTCAATTTGAGTTTAAAATTATGTTATATGTATTAAAATATAATTTAGGAAATTTTCTGGAAATTTTCTAAAATTCTTATGCAAAGTGACCAAAATACCCCTAATTGTTAGATAAACCAAATCAATATTGGTTTAACATCTAGAAATGATGAAAATAATATTTTAGTACATTTATAGGTAAAGTATGTAATTTTAGAATTTCCATAAAAATTTGAGCATTTATTGAATTAAAATAGATTTAATATGAATTTTCTAAGCTTAAAATATACAAAATATATGTATATAATTCGAAAAAATTAATAAAAAATTAAAATTTATTTTTGATGAAAAATAATACATTTGTTCAGATTTATATTTAAATTAATTATTTTGATATTAAAAGTTAATTTATTCAAGTTTAGGTAATTTTATCGGTACCGACTAATTAATTAACAGTCAAAAATTATAATGGGGAGCCTTGGGACAGCTCAACCAGCATGTTTCACTCTAGAAAATAGGTGATTCATCACCTAATTTGGAGATGTATCCCTAAGGTTCAAATAAAAATAAATTAAAAATTATATTTATTACATAATGCATGATGCATTAAGTGGATACCTAAGGCTCTTCTCTAAATACCCCTCCATGAAAGCTAAAATCTTCATCCCTTCCTCTCCCAAGTTGGACAAGCCACTCCTCCATAGCCATCTTCCTCCATAAATTTTCTTTCTTACACCAAAACTCTACTAGTTTTCATTAACTAGTAAAAATCCTCTTTCTAGAAGCTCTATATTAACAACTTCACCAACCCTTTGAGATAATGGGGGAAGTGGGGTTGGTTCTAAATTTCAATTATTTTACATGTTGGTAGGAAAGGTTTTTCCCTAAACCTTTTAATGTTTAAGTTTATTAAGTTTTATAAATATTATAATGTTTAGTATTAAATTTAAACTTTTACTAAGTTGTTATGCTGCTCAATTTTAAATAATTAAAATACATTTATTAAGTAGTTATGCTACTCAAATTTAAACAACTGTAGTACAATTATTAAGTTGTTATACTACTCAAATTCAAACAACTATAGTAGAATTACTAAGTTGTTATACTGCCCAAATTTAGATGAAATATTTTAGCTATTATAATAGATAATTAAATTATTATATTGCCAAATTTTAGTAATACCTAATTAGTTTAGTAAAAATAATAAAATAAATAAACTATAAATCTCATAATATGAAACTAAGCACAAAAATTATTTTATGAATTATTTATGAATTTATTTTTAGAAAACTACTGTAGAAATTTTAGTTTAAGTTTTTATCTTTCACGTAAAGTCTAGACACACTAATAGACCATTTGTAAAAATTTCATAAATTTTAAAGTTTATTTAATACTTCTAATTGTGCTCTATATGTGTCTGTGAACACATGTTACTTTAAAACACTAAATTTTTAAAAAATTTGAAAAAATTCTAAAAGTTCATAATAAAATTCTAATAATTTTTCTACGTTTAAAAATTATTTTTATGAATTTTTTTGACTATTCTGTTATTTATTTCTTAATTATCAGTCTTTATTTTAATTTTTATGTCTTTATTTTTATTGAATTATTGGTTATGTATTTTAATTTGAATTATGAATTATGTGAATGATATGTATGGATCAAAT
Organism: Spatholobus suberectus; assembly: GCA_004329165.1. Classification (NCBI taxonomy): domain Eukaryota; kingdom Viridiplantae; phylum Streptophyta; class Magnoliopsida; order Fabales; family Fabaceae; genus Spatholobus; species Spatholobus suberectus. Next base: position 83,957,422 of record CM014731.1, on the reverse strand, counting down.
CTCTGTAATATAAGGCAGAGATATTAATAAAAATTGCACCCTTTAGGTATTTTAGGTTGGGAATATTATATTCTTATTTTTAGTATAATAATTTTAAAAATCATTTTGAAGAATCTAAGCACACGTTTACTTGTATTTTTATTTTTTGTTTTTACTTTTTAATTACAAAACTGTCATCTTGTTTATAATCTGTTTTCTGTTGGTTTGTACAAGAAACAATGAAAACAACTTTTTTTTGTTTTCTCTATTTCCTCTACAAATATTTAAAAATAAGACACATATTGAAAACAAGGTGGTTGTTTTGTAATTAAAAATTGAAAATAGAAAATAAAAACAAAAAATGAAAATGTTTTTATTTGCTGTTTTCACTTTTTAATTAAAAAATTGCCATAATCTATTTTTTGTTTTTAAAGATTTGTATAGAAAGCGACAAAAATAACTATTTTAGTTTTCTCTACTTACTGTACAAATCTTTGAAATAGATTGAAAACAATGTAACAGTTTTGCAATTAAAAAATGAAAACAGAAAATAAAAGCAAAAGTAAATAGGCCGTAACATTTTTAGGAATTACTTTTTAGCTATGTTTCTCAATAAAACATTTTCATGAGAGGGGGTGAGAAACCAAGATTCATAGGGATGATATTTTAACTAATAATGATATTTCCTTTGGTCCTTAATATAAGACACTTATAATAAAATTATACAAACCAATAAAAATAGTTAAATTAGTTGGTTTTATTGTTTTTTTAAATATTATAACGTACCAATTTTAACTTCATTAGTTATCATTAACTTGTGGGTAACATGAAAACATTAAAGTCTAAATGTATTATGCACCACTATTAAATAAAGACACAGATACTCAAAATTTTTAATAAAGGCAAATAACAAAAAAAAAAAGTTAAATGCTTTATAAAAATTGTAAAATACCTTATAAAAAAGACTCAATATCTTCTAGATAATGTCTTATATTAAAGAGCAGAAGGAGTAATTTACTGCATACTTACCGTTTTTGTATAACAAGTAGTTTTCAAGAGCTAGGTGTGCAAGAAATTGACAAGTGTAAGCCGCTCAATAGGGTCACTCTGCCGCAAATATCATCAGAACTTCTAAATGATTCACTTTTTTATGAAAAGTAAGATCCTTTGGTTATACAGAATTCATTTTACCCCTCACACACAAACATGCTCATAAATAAACTAATAAAGAATTGCATATTAATCTTTGCCAGTGTTTGTTTCAGCTTAGTTCAGCTTTCTATAGACATCTTTAATTTGCTTCTTGTTTAGTGCTATAGTGTGATATTTTGAGCAAGAAAGAGTTACATCTATTGGTATTCATTTCATACGGTTGTCGTAGTTTGCCCACAGGAATCTGGCCTCAATGTTTTGCCCTGCTTTAGAGAAATTTGTGCGGCCATTATTTAGTAATATTCCGTATACTGATGACAATCTTTGGTCAAAGCCTAATTGCCTCGAGTTTTTATGTGCCCTTCACCAACTCAGCAGTGCTTGTAGAAGAAAATAAAGAGATTCTGGTCGATTGTTCTGCAGTGGAAAGTTCAACTACACAGTCGTGTGACAAACTTCCTGAAGATATCAGCAGAAAAAGAAAAGACTTTCACTCACCCAAAAAAGTTTTAGAGATAGCCACCATTTGCTTGATCTCTTACGTTCGATGCCAGTTATAAATGCAAGATCATTTTCGCATCTTGTAACTTGTATTATCAACCTTGAACGGCACGCTCATCTCTCTGTTGGATACTACCTTATGGTCTTTTGTATGATTTTTTCCCCAACATCCTCCTATTTTTTTATCTAAATCACCCTCTATAACAAGCTAAATGTAAATGTATCATATTTACATTTAATAAGGATACAAATCTAACAATAACCATGAGAAGACAGACATGTATGGATCTGTCATTTCATAGTAGCAATCACAGGCTTCATGTCCCATCTCGTAACAAATTTGACATCGACCAGAATACCTGCTACCATTGCGATTACCCCGGCTTCGGAACAAACTACCTTGATCTGATTGAGCAGCATATGGATGAGGCCGCATCATACCGTGTCCTAAAAAAGGCAAAAATGAATTTTAAATTTAGTTTCTTAACAAGTTCAAACGGGGTAACGCAGAGAATATATATATATATATATAAAAGAAGCACATCGAGCTCCAGAACAGCCATTACAACCACCACAGCCACAGAACAAAGTACCTTGGCCTGATTGAGCAGCATACGGATGAGGCCGCATCGTCTGAGTACCTCGGTTTGATTGAGCTGCATATGGATGAGGCCGCATCATGCGAGGTACACCATGTCCTAAAAAAGGAAAAAAATAATTTTAAATTTAGAATCTTAACAAGTTCAAACGGGCTAAAGCAGAGAATTGAATAGATTTGGAATGAAGTAGGGAAGCCTAGACAGGACTAGTTCATACAGGGTAAAGCATCCTGTCTAGGCTCCCCTACTACCTTCCATGGATCCTGTCTAATGAATTTTATATTTAGTTTCTTAACAATTTAGATTCACACACCTTGCCCATAGGGTGGACCACGACATGCAGGATTTCTTCCTCTCCATTGCTCATCAGCAACAAATTGTCTCCAGTCATCTGGAAGGGATGGTAAAGGGAAGGGAGGATGGAATGAATGTGGAAGATGTTGCTGAACCGTAGGATTTGGATATGAGTTTGGATTTGGTGGATTTTGGGGTGGGGCAGAATGTGCACGCCTCTGAGCAAATGGGCGATTACCCTGCTGAAATTGATGGTTAGGTTGAGGAACTTGAACATTTAGATACATGCTCTGTCCACATTTAGAAGGTTCCTGGGAGCTGCAGCCTGCTGTTGGAGCAAAAGCAGATTGCTGTGGAAATACTTCATTCTTGACAACTGATGGTGGTAAAGGAGAAGGTGGGGGTTGCAGCATTGGGGGTGGGGGAGGTGACGAACGCAAAGGTGGGGCTGGAGGAGGTGAATCAAGTGGCAAAGAAGGAGAACCCTCCAGAGTAGCTGACTTATCGATGTTATCTTTTTTTGCATTTGATACCACAGCATCAGTAGCATCCTTTAGGTTACCTACCACCCCATCATTAGAAGCAGCCTCTGAATCAATACGAGAATCATCAATGTCATTGGTATAACCACTAGCCTTTTGTTTCTGCATCTCATCAAATGCTGTACATATTTCCTTCGCAGCTATGGCAAAGCACATTTGCTTGCCTAAAAGCTGAGCAGACAACCTATTTTTATCCTTGCTGGTAAATGCCTCAATATCCGCTGGGGCAACAAAAGCTCTGCAAAGGAAAAGAACATAACATAGGTGCAATTATAAGAAAATAAAATGCAGGATATTCAATATAATGAAAAAGAATAAATATGAGGGACAAAAAGCACAAGTGTTAATTTTTTTAATTTGGGGGCTAAATGGAAGTAAATACTGAAATTATAATACAATGTAAACTACAAAATCTTATCATCTTTTTCTTCAAAAAAAAATTAAAAAAATAGCAAAGACAGTACCAGAGCAGAGGATAAAACATCCTTACAGAACAACCAAAGACAAGAAAAAGAACCAACAGAAGATATACATTAGCTTAAAAGTGTTGTTCAAGCCCTTTGCAAGAAGGATACAATCTCAAAAGATTTCATCAAACACTGAAAAGTCTCCCAAGTCACTTGTCCATCATCAACAAATTTTCTGATAGGCTATTGTTGATCAAGAATTAATATTGCAGACGTAGATGTTGGAAGATCCGTACAACTAAATAGAAGTTCAAAAACCATAGCTATAACTACAAAATCAACCTTTTCCCAGGAGAGTATTGAAATTTCAAGTAGCATATTCCACTATAACATCCATCTAAATCCCCAAATTTGATTTTCTCGCTACTTAAAAAGATTTAGTTCCATACTCTGACCATCAAATTCCTTAGGTATATGACTTCTCTGTCCTCTTCTTTTTGGATACACTCAAGGACCATGGAAGGTAGTAGGGGAGCCTAGACAGGATCCAACCCCTCCATCCCTTAAAACTCAATACAAGGAAACGAGATGGCTAAATCCTCACTCATAAATACCGGAGGTGGTTTGACTAATTTACACAACCTAAAACTCAAATTTTGAGGAATAAACTGTTTAATCATTTCTCCAACAGTCAAATCACCTCTGCACCCCCCACAACATGGGCCACGACAGAATATCCTCACATTTAAAGCAAAGAAACATATTTTGAGACACACAACAATATCTTCAGCCACATTAAAAGTTGGTCTCTTTCTCTTAAGCTCCATAATCTTGAAAACTTCTATGTTACAGATATAAAATATTCAAATCATCCCTATGCCTCCACCTAACAGCTTAAGCTTTAAGGATAGTTGATCTTTGATACCATATTATAGCCTATACTCCAAGACCAAGTAATTAGGAATAACATGACACATCCTTGCCACTCCCATTTTTTCAATTGAATTTCAGCACAAAGTAAAAAATGGACACATGCATTCCATTATTTAAGCCAAAGGGACCTTGTCAAGGTGGGTGTCTTGGAGATATAAAACATTTCTTTAGGACCCACCTAACAACTTAATCTTTTAGGTAAGTTATTCCTCCATAGATTGCAAAGCAAATCATACACTACTAGTAATTAATGGAAATAACTATTTGTATTCATCAATTAGACACCTCAAATTATCAATCTCGAAATGAAACCAAACCACAATTATTCCTCATGATATAACCTTTACCACCACTGTTTTTTATAAAGACATGTACCAAAGTACTTAAAAGGAAATGCAGACATGGAATCCAGAATTATATAATAATGGATTAATTGGAAGCTCATTTCAGTTTCACCACTACAGATATTTTTCTTCACACACTACAATGCACTACACACATCTAGTCTGTATTTTTTAAGTTCAATGTAACCTTTTATCAGTTGATGTGTCAATGAAAACTCTGCAGTATTAATCAAAAGCCAAAGGCTCAAAGTAAGGGTCACACCATAATTAGTGAGACAACAAGTGACTGGGTGTTGTTTTCAAAATTCCACATCCAAGCTATGCTACAAACTTGACAACTTCAGGGTGTTCCTCTTTACTAATTCACATAATAGTTCCTTTTTTATAGCAGAGTTATTAAAGGCATTCCAATAGAATTTATCACTGTTCATCGGATTACTTGACAACCAACCCGTTTGCATACTTTTTATCTGCATATTAGTTACAGGAGAAATCAGGTGAGAGAGGCTTACATTTCTTTTGAACCAAAGAATTGAACAAAATATTTCTCTGGATCAGGGGTTTTCTCCCAATCTTCAGGCCTACTTATCTGAAAACAAAGATGCAACAAAATCAGCATCCTCAGGTGCTAATAATAACTGAAAGTTCAACCAAACATCATAACTTGGAAACCATATAACAATGCAGAAACATCATAAAAAAGGGACGACAGATCAAATTTACCAAAAATAGTAACAACGCTCGACTAGAACAATCTTTGCACGCACGCATTAAAAACAAAGTACATCACATTAACAGCGTAAAATCCCTCATCTGAACAATTTCACAAACTAACAAGAAAAAAAAAAAGACATCAAAGCCACGCTGAACCATTCAAAATTCCGAGTAAAATAACCTAACAACGACGTCACCAAAAATCAGCAGCTAAACACATAGATATCAGATAAGCATAGCAAAACAAAACACGTCTTCATAATATTGGAGAAACAAGAAAAGTTGAACGAAGAGAGTGAGACCTTAGCAGGCCAACCAGGGTTGTCCTCGACCTTAACGAGCACAAGATCACCCAAACTCAAGTTCCCATTGTCCTTCGCCTTGTTCACTCCATGTTGACCCGCGGGAGCCATGGCGGCTCGTGGACGCTACAGAGTGAGTGACCACAATTGGAAAACGACGTCCTGGGAGAGGAAGGGAACGATCAGAAAACCCTATAGAGATCCCGCGGAAGCGCCGTGGGGTTTCAGCGGCGGAGGGACGAGAATCGAGAAAGGAAAAATGTGGATATAAGAGTGCGGGAATTGTAATGCGAGGGGTGGTAGAAGGAAATTCAAAATTAAACACAGAAGTCCTTTAAAATCATTATAAATAAATTATAATTATTACTTTAATGAGTTTTAAATAGGTATATTTGAATTTTGAACTTGAAAATTTTATTAAATACCTATCTTTTAAATAACTACCTTAATTATAATCAAAAATTCTATTGGTTATTTGACTTAATTATTTGTTAATAACTAGTGAGAATAGTATATATAGTTTCTTTAATTATTTTTGAAATCAAGGATAAACTAACGAGTATTTTTTATTTTTTAACAAATTATATACTTAATAAATAATTTTTACTTACATTCACCCTAATTTTGTCCTAAATAGAAATCACATAATTTTTGAGTATATTAATTAACATTTCCAAGTATCTAATATTTGTGTAAAAATTTTAAGTATAATTGTTAAATTAATTTGTAAGTATAATTATTATAAATTAATTTAAGATATTAATTTTTTTAAAAAATTTTCACAATTGTGTAATTGGTAGGTCGTGTAAATGTGATAATTTAAGAAAGAAATCTCATATTATTTAATTTCCTTTTTGCAAAACAATTATTTGTAGGTAGAGTAAATGTTATAATTTAAGAAAGAAATCTCATATTATTTATAATGATTCCAAATTTCCGTAAATATATAAAGTTTCATGAAACTGTAATTAACTTATTGTCATAAATAAAATGAATTTGAATTCTATTATGATTATCTATATGTTTTTAAATTAAATTATATTAATTAACATTGTTTTAAGAGTTTAATGACTATGCACTTTTAGTGTAAAGTAGTTTTATACTATCAACCAATCAGAAATCACCGTTGGTATGACTTTTAAGGTAATTATTATAAAAGTCAACAAACTTACCATACATGGTGGGTTATGATTGGACGACAGTGTAAAACTGCTTTACATTGTCAGTGCATAGCCTATTCTCTCTTGTTTTAATATAAATTGCCATCAAAGAATATATAAAATCTCACTTTGCATTTATACTTAGCATTCAAATTAAATTATTTATAAAAATAAATTTCATGACAATCAATTTTCATAAATTATTTATTTAGGGTAATAATCCATGTTAAAAACATATTTAATTTGGGACAATAATTTCATTGTAGTTTCAAGGACTAAAATAAATGTGATAAGAAGTCATTTCAATAAATAAATTTTAGCCCATTAAATTGCAATCTATAATCTATAATAAAAATCTACAATCTATAATTTATAATTTATTTTTTATTAAATGTTGTTGAATTATTTTTACTTTTTGTTAATAAAAACAAAAAATTATATTAATTATGGTAATTACGGATGATAGATAATTAGTTCGTTTGTTATAGCTTTTTTATAAATATGATTTTCATGAAAAGTGAAAATAAATTTCATAAAAAAGGATTTGATTTGACAAATTATTACATATATGGAAATAAATATATTTACATTAAAAAATGCACAACTCCTTCAACTGTAGTCAAACACTTTCCCATTTTTTATTTTTTTTGGCCTTTTTCTGTCTTACCACATGTCTAATGGACTTTACATTCCTTCTTTCTCTCATCATTTTTGTATCCATTTAGCTTTTTACACTTCACATTTCTCTCTCTCTCTCCCTTTTGCTCATTATCTGCTTATCAAGTTTGTGGTACCACCTTTGGTATAGTGATTATTTTGGTAGATTTGTTCATAGTATTTTTTTTTTATTTTTTTGACATTATTATTTGAATTAAGTTTTTGAGTTTTGCATTCTGTCTATTGCAGATGATGATAAGCTAAAATTTTGGAGCAACAATTTGAAGCTATTCATTTAGGATTGAGTTCGCAAATGCGATAAGCATACGTGTAATGTAAACCTTTCATTTTTAACAATATTAATTGCCAGCTAAAAACATTAAGAATTTGTCTTTTTTGTTTTTCTTCTTCTAATATTTATTTTTTATTCTAAAGTCTATCTTTATCTTTTAAATATGTTATTTTCTTAAATTAAGAATTACTATGTGGATTAGCCAAGTTAACATGTATTTTGGTTATGACTTTAAATGGATAAATTTTCCTTATGTGCATGATTAAACAACTTACACCTTTTTGAGCATGAGTGTGATATCAACAAATAAATAACTGTTATTATCATTTGGTTTTTACCAAAATTGGCTTTTTCTAATTGAGTTTATTGTAGAAATATTGAAAGAAATGTATTCTCTTCTTTTTTTTTCTTTTTTCTTTTTTAAGTTTAAGTTTTTTGGCACATAGCACTATGTGTGCATAATAAATGAATTTTTTTTTTGTAATATGCATGTGTACCATTTTTTTATATTGAGATATAGATTTATTGTTTTCTAATTGGATTTATCTATAAAATATTAAAAGGATTTTTTTTCTTTGTATTTTTATGTAGATTCATTCTTTTGTAATTGTGTTTTTCTATAAAAAAAAAAAAAGAATTTTTTTTCTTTTTTGGGGTTTTTTTATTAGTTCATTTAATTATACATTTTTAATCATATTGTATTAGTTAATCATATTGTGGAATATTTAAAACAACCAATATTTATATGTTTATTAATCATATTATATGAACCTTACCATTTTTTTACTAGGATATAGGTTTTTGATCTAATTGGGTTCATAGTAGAAATATTAAAAGGAAGTTCTTCTTTTTCTTTTTGGTTTTTACTATTTCATTTAAGTATACACTTTAAATTGTATTATAGGAAGCTTGAGCATGGTTGTCTTATTTTGTTTTTTTAATTTTAAGTTTTTGCGCCATATAACACCATATATGCACAATAAATGAATAATTTCTTTCTATTGTGTATGTGTATCAATGTTTTTTCATTGGGATATAGACTTATTATTCTCTAATTGAGTCTTTTGTGAAATATTACAAGAAAATTCTTCTTCCCCCCCCCCCCCCCCCCTTCGAATTTTATTAGTTCATTTAAGTAAGCATTTTTAATTACATTGTATTAATTAATCAAATTGTGAAATATTTAAAATAACCAATAGTTATATGTTTATTAATTTTGTTACTTAAACGAGTAATATGACAATATGTTTTACATTGTCATATTATCATTTAATGGCTATGTATTGTAATATAAAAACTTTTACATTGTTAACCAATCAGAAATCATCGTTAGTATGACTTTTAAGATAATTAATCTAAAAGTCAACAAACTTACCATATATTGTGGTTTGTAATTGGATGATAGTGTGAAAATGCTTTATACTACAAGTACATAGCATATTTTCTCATATAAAAAATTGTAAAACATAGGGAAAAATGATTAAAAATCTAAAAAATTTAAAAAAATGATAAAAACAAAAAAAATCTAACATAAGATTTACGAAAAACAATACAACTGTTCATCCCAATAAGAATTTCTCTTAGCTTTCGGACATGGAGAACATATAAGCAATAAACACTAGAACTTCACTTGCCCTCTAGCCATGGGAAGTGGCCTGAGAATGTCTACTCCCCAGACCGTGAAAGGCCATGGTGCAAGTATGCTATGCAATTCTTCCATAAGCATGTGATGCAATTTACTAAACTTTTGGCACTCTTTGACTCTCTTAGCATGCTCTATGCAATTAGCTCCTATAATGGGCCAATAGTACCATGCTCGGATAACCCTTATGACCATGGATCTTCTACCTGTGTGCATTCCACATATCTCCTTGTGCATTGCTTCCACTACATATTCAACTTGGCCTTTTGTTAAGCATTTTAGCATAGGTGCCAAAAATCTCCGTCTAAAGAGTTTCCCTGCTTCTATGATAAAATGTGAAGCAATCTGACCCGCCGAGCTTCCCCCCTGCCATTGGGTAATATACCCGCACTTAAGTAATCCCACAAAGGGGCCACCCACTCACAGTCAACCCTATCTCTCGCTAGTACCTCCTTAGTGTCTATACTCTGTGCGGCTACCATCTCTTGTATTACAGTCCTATGTTGGTTGACTTTCTTCGAACTAGCTAATTTGGATAGCAACAGCTCATGTGTTCTCGGTGTCGAGAATATGCTCAATTTGAAATTCCTCAAACTCCTTGAGTAGGTTCGAGACCAGGTGAAAATATCTCGAAAGTTGAGGGCATCTCACATTTTTCGCTCTGACCTACTTTGTCAGTCGCAATCTCGCTATCAAGGCTTCGTATTCTGCCTGATTATTAGATGCTTCAAACTCAAACTTTGGTGCTTGTTCTAGGCTCAACTCATTATGCCCTTCGAGAATAATGCCTGCTCCGCTGCCTTTAACATTTAATGATCCGTCCATATACAGTCCACCATTTTAAGGTTGGGTTCTGCAGGGGAGTTAACTCTACAACAAAATCTGACAGATATTGTGTCTTCAAAGGTCTTCAAGTTTCATTACGCAAACCGAATTCAGATAACTCTACTAACCATGCTATCAAACATCCGACCAGCTCAAGTTTCCTCAGAACTTGCTTTATAGGATGATCTATCTTGACCACAATTTGGTGGCTTTGAAAATAAGGCCATAACCTCCTCACCGACGTGACTAATGCCAAGGCAAGCTTTTCAATGAGTTGATAACAAGTCTCGGCATCGTGTAATGCTTGGCTGATAAAGCATAACAGTGTCTGTTTCTAACTTCTTACATGATGACTACGCTTATTGCATTTTCTGTGACAAAAAAGTATAATAATAGCTCCACCCTATCTCTGGTCGACTTAGGATTGGTGGTGAAGCCAAGAATGTTTTGAAGTTCCTGAAGGCAAGCTCGCACTCTTCATCCTACACGGACTCCATGGGCTTCTTTAGCAGATTAAAAAATGGTCTCGCTTTTTCTGTCAACTTCGGTAAAAAGCAAGATAAAGATGCTATTCGACCTGCCAATCTCTGTGCTTCCTCTACATTCTGTGGACTTCTCATCTTAATTAATGCGTTGCACTTATCTGGGTTAGCTTTGATACCTTTGTGGGTGATCATGAAACCCAAAAATTTCCCTTTTTGACTCCGAAAATGCATTTGTCAGGATTCAACCTCATATTGTATTTACGGACTTCGACAAAGATTTTTGCCAAGTACTCGGCATGTCTTTCAAGGTCGTCAAACCTGACCACCATATCATCAACATAAACTTCCAAATTGTGACCTATTTACGTCTTGAATACTTTATCCATTAATCTCTGATAAGTTGCTCTCACGTTTTTTAAGCCCAAAGGCATAACCCTATAACAGTAATTTGCCCCTTCTTTCATAAATGCTATCTTGTCCTCATAGGGTGGGTACATCCGTCCTTAAAAATATAATATAAATAATTATATTTCATATTTTAAAAAATAAAAATGATTCATTTTTAAAATATAAATAATTATATAATCAATAAATATTTTATTTTTAGTAAAAAACAACTGGGCCTAGACGTATTTTATCCGGCCTAAAAGCCCATTTTGTTGTTTAAAAGTCAAAATTGGATAATTACTAAGATTTTTGAATAAAATTTAATTAAATAATAGATGCTATTATAAATAAATAAAATTTAAAATTTTATTACAAATTATTGAATGTGGCACGTCCACATGTGTTGAGTATTCAACCACAACTAAAGTTAGAGTTATCAAAACAGGTCGTCGCCCAGCAGGCTAAAGCATGAAAAGTGGGCCAGGCAAGACCAGCCTTAATTTGTTATGGATTGCTTTTTTCTTAACCCGGTTTGGCCCTATGGGCCCATCAAGCAAAGTCAAATTGGCACATAATTTTTTTTCCTTAAATTTATATATGTTTTACAAAGAAAAAATTTTAAAAAAAAGAATATCAGGCCAAATAGGTGCAATACTTTTTAGGCCTAATTTTTATAGGCCCATCTTGGCCTGTCGGGCCCACTGGACTGGGCCAAATTGATATGATTTTTTGTAGGCCAGAATTTTAATGACCCAGTACAGCCTGGCCCGTCAGGCCATTGGGCTAGCTTGCCACCTCTAACCAAAGTCAAGTAATGGATAAATATAACATTTTAAATTTAATTTTAATTACATAAATAATTAACGTTTAGCTAACTAATTAATTAAAATTTTAATTTTTAAGGAAACTACCTAGAATGTGGCTCGCACACATAGCCCACAATTCTGTCCCCAGTTGGTTTTACTGTGGATAAATACAAACATTTTTTCAATTAAATTAATAATAAAAAATTTAAAAAGTTATGAGAACTTACCTGGATGAAGATCGACCTCTTGCCTAAGACGGCTACCAAGAATTTAGTCAACAATAGGATAATCATAACAAATTTTTAATTAATTTAAATTATAAAAATCACTAATAATTAATTTAAATAAATTTTTATATAAGATAATTTAATGAATTAGGTGAATTTATTGCAGCCACATCACACACTTGTTGGCAGCCAGAATTTTCGGATACCAACAAACAATAGCCATTCAAAATTAATTCTTTTACACTATAATTATTACCATAAATTTATTTAACATATGTAATAATAAAAACACTAAAAAATAGGATTTGGAATCCTTTTGATGTTACCAAGAAACTAAAGAATGAAAAAAAAACGGTTGCTTTAGAGTTGACAACTTCTGATGTGGTGCCTGAGGCGGGTTAGAGAAAAAAATATATGTTGGTTCAATAGAACAACCTAATACTTTTGCATGTCCAAGCTTGAAACACCCTCTAAATTCCACGAGCAAAAATCTGCTAGAAAATTAAGTAAACAAGTCTGTTCCATAATAGGAGAAGACAAAGAAATTGATGACTAAAGTTTATCAAATTATGCTCCAGTTCCACTCAAATAAACTGTTCAATGTGCAAGTCTTGATTTCAAATTTTTGTTGTATGAGTAGAATAGTCGATGAAAAATTTGATTCGGGGTAGATTATTGGCCGGGTCAAGATTATGCCATTTTTTGTGTTGGGTGAGCATTAGCTACCAGTCCTTGTCAATGGAAGGAATTTTATCTTGGTCATTATAACCATCATGCTCAGATTGTTATTGCGACACACGAAACCCATATGCTTAGGGGCACATTCTTTTTTATTTGCAGCTGCTTCTTATACATAGCTTGGTTTATTGTGCAACTATGTATCCCATTCTTTTTTCTATTATGTTGCATCTAAATATAACTCATTTTATTTCAATTTCATTATTCCATCTCATGGCTGCAAAGCATTAGAAATTTTAATTTGGGGTTATAAGGTCGCAACCATTTTACCTAAGTAGTGGGACAGGAAAAAAGAAGGAAAGAAATTAAAAGAAAACATAATATTGTATAGAGAGGTGTATAAATCTTTTTGCCAACGAAGGTACTTATGTCTTTGCTTTAAGTTATTGGCAGTCATAATTAATTTGACCTTGCCCTGTAATTCAACTTTTGACAGGAGGCTTGGACTTGGACATCACACTATCAAGTATTAATGGAAAAAAAATAAAAAATCCTTATAAAGTAATTGATTTTATGTATGTTAATCTTCATGTTACTCTGTTTGCTTGACTCTCTCTCTCCCTCCCTCTCCTTCTCTCTCTCTCTCTTATATATATATATATATATATATATATACATATGCATGCTGCATTGTTTCATTCATTAGTCAACTAACATATTTTTCATTAATATAAGGATTAAACCTCCAAAGCATTTGACATCAAGGGTTTCAAATATTTATTTAACTCAATCAGTTAAAACTTAAAGAAGCTGCTTTAAGCTCTGTGTAGCAATTACTAGCTATTCCAGAAATAAGATTATAATCAAAATAGTTCAGCAATAACTCTTAATAATCAGAAAAATTAAAAACACTAACCCACCCATAACAGTTGATCTAAAATAGTCTACACTGATCTACTCTGCCTCATGACACAATTCGATCGTCTCGGCGGTGTAATATGCAAAAGTATATAAGACTTCGTCCAAAGTGAGGGAGAGAAATTAAAGAAGTTTACAACGAAACAAGCAACACAACAAACCTTGCACCAAGGAATTAAAGTAAAGTAAAGAAAAGAAAAGAAAAAATGTCAATTCGTTAAATGATACACCAAAACCATAAAAAGCCAAGACAACCGCCCAAATTGGCTTAATCAAGAGCACATACATCTCTTATCTCAATGAAGAGGCATTCGTCTCGTTTCGCTGAACGAATGCAGAACAAGTTGAACAGTGTGATTGATCAGAAACTCTGATAAAATTTCTCTAACGCTGTACACGTGCGGGCGAAAAAATAAAAACTACTATAAAAGAGATGCTCAGCTATTTCTCCACGAATAAGATCTCCGCCCCGTGAGTTGGGGTGCGAAGCTAAGCCCAAACATCTCCTTGAGGGCGTTGCCCCGCTCCCAAAATCTGACTAACTTGGCAACTATTGTAGCACTTTGCATTACGTCATTCATATCAGTGTTGCTCCATAAACGGTTCGCTAGTTGCATCCTCCTGCGCTTTGAATCCAATACAATGCCCCACTCCTCGTATAGCCTTGTTCTCTCGTTCTCGGAAAGCCTCCTCTGCATAAGCTTGACAAGCATTCCTCTTTCTCGGCGAAGAGCCTTCACGCTGTATCCCCAAGCAAACATGTGTCAACATGAAATACACGAGGAAATAAGTTAACCAACATGGTGCAAGGAAAAGAGACAAGTAAATCAAATCAACCTAGGATAAAGCAGAGCTAAGTGAATCAAATCAACAAAACTTGCAAGAGATTTTTGTAGGGGATGATGAACCTTTATTTGTTAATAAAATACTAAATCAAACTTCCCACCCTCGAGACTGCTCCTGATATATATATATTATGACGATAAATAGTAATGATCTATTTCTCAACATAAATTCAGCATCACAAGGTTGTCCTTGGAAAAATTTCATTGGCCGTTTTGGTAAATGTCCACTTGGATTCCAAATGTATCAGATACTCAAATAAACGCAAAAGTGACAGGAAGAGAGAACCTTGAAGCTAATGTGATTGTTGGACTGTCTTTCACAGACTGGTTTCCATCAGAAAATGTTTCCTTGAGGAAGGATAGTCTTCTAAGTTCTACCTCCATATAAATGGAGTCTGTTGGATCACCCTTGAACAAAAGAAAGAAGTAGGTCCTGTGGGTCAATGGTACACAGCAAGATTGCCACAGTTCAATTATCTCTTTTTGCTGTCTCTTGAATTCCAGAGACCAATCTAAAGGAGTTCCAGGTGCCTCCAACATCGGATCCACACCTACATCTTTCACGTTCCTCTTTCTTCCTGTCTCCTGATCCTACAATTCAGAAAAGCAGAATTTATTCATAAGCATCATCAAGCATCAAAATTAAAAACTGACCTTCCAAATTCAGATTTTAATCATCAAATGGAACGTTGTATGAAATGATGAATAGTAGCACATATAAGTTACGCATATAGATATAATAATTATGTCAATTCATTATCCATGCCTGCTAGTATCAAAATAAAAGTCTTGTTACAGTAGAAGTTGGTGTTTCTCCCACCATTTGCTAGTGAAAAGGAAGAACTTCATGCAATAAGTGACAGATAAGAATAACAGAAATTCCTAGAGTACAGTTCACCTACTTAAGAAGCCATAGTTGTAAACAGTCATATTTATGTAGATAAAACTTATCTGTATGGATGTGTTTTATCAATATTGCATAAATAGCATACGAACAATTCTATTAATTAGGAAAGAGATAATTAAAAGATCAGTAATTCTTTAATTGAACTTTAAGAATCGAGAAAGCAGCTGAAATGATTTATTCTCACCTGACCATCAACAAGCTGCTTCTCATATTCTTGTTTGACCATTTCTTTCATCCCAGCAACAAAAGTCTGGATGCTAGTAATATCCTCATCAGCAGATGTTCTCATGCTGCTGGCTCTAAGCTCATCCACAGAAGGACTTCCAATGGAAGACTGAGAACCGTTCCTTGACAATCTTGTGGAACCATCATAATTTAATGGAGGAAACTTTCTCCGCAAACCATCCGGCCTTCCAGGGAATCCTTGGTCATATCCATTGGCTGGAGTCCTCTGTATTTCTCCTACTGTCTCAGGAGAACCAGTCATATGATATTCCGTACAACTCCAGCTTCTAGTTAATTTAAGATTCTTATAATTTGACACATTTTCTGACATGACCTGTGGAGATTGTTCATCAGGGGAAGGACATACAAGAGAATCAATGGTTGACTGTACATCATGCAGCCTCTGCTCCAGCAATGATGAATTTTCTTGGATCTGACTGTCTCCAGTATCTTCATTCAAATGTGAAGATATTTCCTGGCTTGTTCCACTTTCCTCTCCAAATATTGGTAAAGCCAACTCCCCATTGTCAACACATCGAACGTCTTTGCAGTAATCATCAGGGTCTTCTGTACAAGCAAAAGCTAACAAATGTATAATGACTGGATCTGATGCAGTTCTACGGAAGAATATCATCATTTTTATCAAACTAACTACTACAGGCATAGATATGCAAGGACCTACCATCAGGATTACTTCCACTGTCTCCATCCTTATAATGAGGATTGTTGAACTCTCTAATGCGTGTATCAGGATGATGAAGACCACAAATGCTCAATGACTCTGATACTGAACAGTCATCTTCCCAGATATCTTCCCCTTCCTGCAGATTAAGATGATTATTAATGCTAGCCTGAACAAAAACAAGAGCAAATTCCAATTTAGAGGCATAACCTCAAATATGGAATAGAATTTCAGCAATTACAAAATAGAAACTACTTTTCCAGATATCTGCTCCTTTGCGACCATGCGCAGCAAATCCTCAACCCTTGATTGAGCAAGGTCACGTTGCTTAGTTAGCTCCTTGATCTCCTTCTCCATCTGAAAAATTGAAACTCATGTTATCAACATCTAAGGAGTAAGGAAAATGTAACATGCATGAGCCTGAAAAATATATCATTTAACATCAATACAACTATATCTAAGATATTGAATTTCACCTGAAAAAAATAAGGCTATTAACCTATATAAAATAGCTACATTCAAGGGTTTCCAAGGAAAGTGTGACATACATGTTGAAGACTATCCCTAATCGCCAACAAAGCTTCACTAACAGTAAGATATATTGAAGAAAAACCCTGCCATACGCAAAAATAGAAAAAAGACAGGAAAACAAGCAATTCATTTGGGGTTTACTCAAACATGATGCAACCATTATTAGATATTAGGATACATAAATTTACAAGAGCAGTATTTTTCACTAACACAAGTACCCAGAAAAAGAGAGGTTACTGCACAAAATTGTTCTAAATATCTTTGACATTCCATACATAGACATGTTCACAATCAATACAAACATAATAGCATAAGAATTCAAACAGTAAATTATGTGACCTTTTCTATCTGGAGATCTTTCTTTCTCAACAAAGCTGCATAATCACAATTGGTTGGAGCAGGACCAGGAGTTCTCAACTCACTCTCCAATCTAGCCACCTCTTTTTGCAAATGCTTGACCAAGGCCTTATCAGACATCACGACATTAACCTGTGATTTAGTGGTCACTTCTTTTGCACAACAAGCAAAAAGAAGTGTGTTTCTGGTTTGCTCAACATGGCTTCGTGCAGGGCTCAAAGTGCAAATGATAGCTGTTCTAGCATTTCCACCCAAGCAAGGTTGCAGGATGCGTGTCAACTTGGAATCTCTGTAATTGATGTGTCCATGTCTTCCCTTACTGCATTCATTCACATTATGTCAATGGAACTTCAAACTTTTTCTATTTTGATTTGGTGTAGAAGAAAGAATCAACAGAAACTAGAAATTGGGAAGGGAGGTTTGAACAGTTATAGAGTAGCTCCTGCATTAAAGTTTTGAACATACAGAAGATTTCTTCTGTAAAGATATCTCCAGTTCGCCACAGGGTACATAATAATCTGTCTTCCTTTACTCTCACAATTTCTTGACGATGGGTGAAATAAACATCACACTAACTAGATTTCAGCTCTCTAACAACTAAGTTTCGGATAAATTCACCAAAGAGGTTAAGCTAATACTTTCTATATAGAAACGTTATCGTACTGCCATTGGCCTATGATAATAGTCTCAGTTCTATAGTGCAAAAAGATGAAGTATTGTGCTAGTCAGTTTCACTTTCACACATATAGAAAATCAAGCAACCTTATAGCCAACAAGGTCATAAAGAAACACTAGAATAACATGATTAAGCAATAATAAAATTAAGAGATGTTCGAGAAACAATTCTATGTAAATAGGGAAATAGGGAAACTTGTATTATAGAGATACGATTCTGTGTAAATAGGGAAATATGAAAACTTGTATAGCTGAAAATTAGGGATCACATTAGATTTTCTTTCCCTTTATTGTATCATCATTTGACTATAAATAATGAATCATATGTGTGGTCTATCAAAACACATTTTCCAATAATATAACATGGTATCAGTAGTTTAGATTTCTTTCCCCTGTTTGGTTCATGTGAACAGTACCGCGACCGCTGCCTAGCCCCGTTGGCCACCGCCACGCCCTTCTTTCTCCGGAGCGGCCACCCCACCTGCTTCGCCGCCCTTCGGCGACCACCACGCTCACCGTCACGCTGCCTCTCGCCGCCACACGTGCCCACATGCGCCACCCCTCTCTGACGCGTGCGTCTCACGTGTCTTCCCCAGATCGGCACGTGGTGGCCTCCGCTTGCTGGCGACCCCTCCATCACCTTTGTCGACGTTCGGCAACCTTGCCCAGCTCTGTTTGGCTCCCTTTTTCATGGCCTCTCCTGGTTCCTCTTCCACTTCCGCCTCTGTAGTGACGTTCACCACTGTTTCGCTGATTCCTTGCAAAAAATTAACGGGAACAGCCAACTACAACACTTGGGCAGCCGCTGTCCAGTTGTGGTTTCAAGGCCAAGGTTGTGCTAACCACTTGACCACCTAAGCAAAGGATATTCCCACCCCGAATCAACCTTGTTGGCAGCAAATAAATGCCTCCCTTTACAGTGTCCTATGGTACTCCATTGCTCCTAGCCTCCAGCCTTAATACCAGGCTTTTCCCACTTGTTATGAGGTCTGGACCAAGGCCAAGAAAGTTTATTCCAATGATATCCATTGTCTCTACAGTGTTGTCACTGCTTTGCTCAATACAAAGTTAGAAAACATGGACCTGTAGACTTATCTTGGTAAGCTTGACTGTTTAATTGCTGATTATGTCACTCTCATGCCCTTTACTAGTGATGCAGAGACATTTTATAAACAACGCAGCCAGTTCTTTATGGTGTTTGCTCTTGCCGGTCTCCCATCTGATCTTGACGCCGTTCGCAACCAGATTCTGTTTGGTCCCACGGTCCCAACATATGCAATGGTTAGTGAACAGTTGTTACGTCTTTCCACACCACATACGTTTGGGCATTCCTCCGCCCCTTAGCAATTCTTCCGCTCTTGTCTCCCACTCCTCTACTCGCGGTGGATGAGGTGGGGGTCGAGGTGGTCACCGTCGTCCTCGTTGCAATTACTACAATTGCTTTGGCCAAGTGGAAGTCGAATGTCACACCAAGGGACGAGAACAGTCGAAGCTAATGAATGTAGCCCAGGTTGCCACCCCTGCCCCGACTGCCGATGTTACTATTTCTGCCGCTGAATATCATGACCTTCTTCAACTTCGTGCAGCTCATCCACCTGCCTCGCCTACTACTGCTGTGGCTCAGTCTGGTAATCCTGTAGCCTTTGTCTCTCAGTCTTCTTCCCTTGGACCTTGAATCCTTGACTCTGGTGCCTCCAATCATATGACTGGTAACCAAAATCTTTTCTCTCACTTATCTTTTTCCACCTCTCGCCCCTCTGTTACCCTAGCAGATGGCTCTCATATCCCTATTCATGGCATTGGACAAACACATCCACTTCCCAACCTGTCCTTAAATTATGTCTTATTTGTCCCTGGTTGTCCTTTTAATTTAATTTCAATTAGCAAACTCACCCGCACCCTTGACTACTCTGTTTTGTTTGTTAATAACTCTGTTCTTATTCAGGATCGGTGTACCAGACGAATGATTAGAGCAGGACATAAGTCTGGAGGATTGTACCAACTTTCACCCCCCGTTGCTTGTATCTCCCATGCCTCCCCAGCTCTTGCTCATCAGCGCCTTGGTCACCCTAGCCTGGAAAAATTATGCCTTTTGGTTCCTAGTCTTTCTCCCATTACATCTCTTCAATGTGAGTCGTGTCAGTTAGGCAAACATATTTGTCATACTTATCATCCTCGTGTCAATAAGCGTGTTGCGTCACCTTTTGCTTTAGTACACTCCAATATTTAAGTCCTAGTCGAGTTTGTTCAACCTTAGGTTATTACTATTTTGTCAATTCTATTGATGATTTTTCCCAATGTACCTAGGTATTTTTAGTTAAAAATCGTTCTGATGTTTTCTCCGTATTTCAAGGTTTTTCAACTGAAATTCACAATCAATTTGGTACTTCCATTAAAGTTTTGTGCATTGATAATGCTTGTGAATATGTGTCTTCCCAGTTTCAATCGTTCCTCACCTCGCAGGGCATCCTTCATGAAACATCTTGTGCCCACACACCACACAGAATGGTGATGTCGAACGGAAAAATCATCACTTGGTTGAAACAGCTCGTACCCTCCTCCCTCACTACCACGTTCCTCTTCGCTTTTGGGGAGATGCATTACTTACAACATGTTATCTTATAACCCGCATGCCTTCCTCCGTCCTTGACAATCAGGTTCCTTTTTCCCTCCTATACCTGCAACAGGCCCTATACACTGTTCCTCTTCGTGTCTTTGGTTGCACTTGCTTCGTTCATGACCTCACTCTAGGTAAGGATAAACTTTCCGCCAAGTCTCTCAAGTGTATCTTTCTTGGTTACTCTCGCCTTCAGAAAGGATATCGTTGCTTCTACCCTCACCTTCAATGATATCTTGTCTTTGCTCATGTTACCTTCTTCGAGTCCACCCCTTTCTTCTTCGATTCCATTGTTGCAGATAGTTCTTTGGCTATTTCGCTCGTTGTTCCAGCTCCGATCGTCGCCCCTGCTCCACCACCACTACTCACCTACCATAGACGGCCCCACCCTCCTCTGGCGGATCCATCTACTGATCCTCCAGCATGATCTCTTGCTCCAAATGCCCCTCCGCCAATGTTGCCTGAACTTGACCTTCCCATTGCCCTTCGGAAAGGTATTCAGTCCACTCGCAACCCTAATCCTTTATATGCTTTTTCTCTTAATTATGCCCGTTTATCTCCCTCCTATTTCTCCTTTATCTCTTCTTTGGATTCTGTGTCCATCCCTAAGTCTACAGGTGACGCCATGGCTAATCCCAACTGGCTACAGGCAATGTTGGAGGAAATGACTGCTTTACACGCCAATAATACTTGGTAACTTGTCCTTTTACCTCCTGGCAAGACCACTGTGGGCTGTCGCTAGGTCTATACCGTGAAGATTGGCCATGATGGCAACATTGATCACTTTAAGGCTCGTCTGGTGGCTAAAGGCTACACTTAGATTTTTGGTCTCGACTATGGGGACACCTTTTTCCCCGTGGCCAAAATCACCTCTGTTCGCCTCTTCCTTGTTATGGCTGCTATCCACTGTTGGCCTCTCCACTAGCTAGACATCAAAAATGCCTTCTTGCATGGTGAGTTGCAAGAAGATGTTTATATGGATCAACCACTAGGCTTTATGATTTTAGGTGACTCTCGCCTTGTCTGCCGGCTTCGCCGTTCTTTGTATGGGTTGAAACAGTCTCCTCGTGCTTGGTTTGGCCGTTTTAGCTCTGCTTTACTTCAATTTGGCATGACTCGTTGTGAGGTTGATCACTCCGTGTTCTCTCTCCACTCTCCATCTAGCCTCTACATTTACCTGGTTGTCTATGTTGATGACATTGTCATTACTGACGATGACTCCGACGGTATCCACAGACTCAAATCCCATCTCCAAAGTCAGTTTTAGACAAAAGACTTGGGTCCACTCAAATACTTCTTGGGGATTGAAGTTGCCCAATCTTTCTCTGGCATTGCCCTTTCCCAACAGAAGTACACTCTAGACATTTTGACCGAGACCGGTATGCTTGATTGTCACCCTAGTGATACTCCTATGGATCCCAATGTAAAGCTTCTTCAGGGTCAAGGGGAGCCACTGAAGGACCCGAGAAGATATCGTCATCTAGTGGGGAAACTTAATTACCTTACTGTCACTAGACTAGACATCACATTTGCGGTTAGTGTGGTTAGTCAATTTCTGAATATCCCTTATGATAGTTGTTGGGATGCTGTCATACATATCCTTCGATACATCAAGAATGCACCGGGTCGTGGATTACTATATGAAAACAAAGGCAACTCCAAAATTGTTTGTTACTCTGCTGCTGATTAGGCAGGATCACCATCAAATAGGAGGTCCACTTCTGGGTATTGTGTTCTTATTGGAGGGAATTTGATCTCATGGAAGAGCAAGAAGCAAAACACAGTTGCTAGATCTAGTGCCGAAGTTGAATACCATGCTATGGCAGTAGCTGCATGCGAGATTACTTGGCTTAGGCAACTTCTCCAACAACTAAAATTTGGAGACACTCAAAATACCAGATTGATTTATGACAATTGACCGGCTCTCCACATTGCATCAATTCCAATCTTCCATGAGCGGACTAAACACATAGAGATTGACTGCCACTTTGTGGGAGAAAAAGTTCTCTCAGGAGAAATCACCACTGACTTTGTTAGCTCCAGTGACCAACTGGCAGACATGCTTACTAAATCCCTCAAGGGTTCTCATGTTGACAACATTTGTAACAAGCTTGGTTCATATGACATGTATGCTCCAGCTTGAGGGGGAGTGTTAGAGAAACGATTCTATGTAAATAGGGAAATAAGGAAACTTGTATTATAGAGATACGATTTTGTGTAAATAGGGAAATATGGAAACTTACATAGCTGAAAATTAGGGATCACATTAGATTTTCTTTCCCTTTATTGTATCATCGTTTGACTATAAATAATGAATCGTATGTGTGGTCTATCAACACACATTTTTCAGTAATATAACAAGAGACATGGGAAGCACTGAAATTAAATAACTTGGATGTAGATTGTCTAACTATATTAGAAACTACATAAATAAGGAAGACATCATAAGCTGAGGAAGGAGTAGACAACCTAAGCTTACGAATAACTGTTCCAAGAGTAAGTAAACTCCGGTTTATATGACAACCTTCTTTTAATCTCATCCCAGCTGATGATGCCTGAGATGCGCGCTCACTCCCTGCCAAATCAACAAAATTCTGCAGAGAAACAAAAACAAATTAATAATTATAAAATCTTTGATAAACATTTTATGCGCAGGACAGGGGGGGGATTTTAAAAAATGTAAACATACCACACTAGCTACTAGGGTGGCTGAGTTGCCTTTGCCCAGGAATTCCCTGGCAGAACTTTCCATTGTCTGAAAGGTTACAACTCCATTAATGGAAGTCTATCAGTAAAAAATATAAAGCACAATATTTAAAGCATAAAAGGGGAAGACACATACCAATCTGATAATTTGGTGAGATCTAGAACTCTTTTCATTTAGATATGTCTCTCCCACCTGTCTCTGAGCTGCAAGAATAAAGTAAGCAATATAATGGTACCGACTACTGACTAGACTATAACAAGAAAACTATGCAAAGTCCTTTACCTTCACCGAAGGCTATAAGCTCTTTTAAATGCCCCCAGTCCCGTAGAGTCTCCTCCGTAAGTTTCTCTAAAATGGGCCCTCTCTGATAAAAAATAATGAATCATGAAAACAACAGTTGATTATGCAATCTTTTTTATAAAACTTCTATCCAATATATATAAAAGATATTCACCTCAGGATCATCACGTAGCCTAAGTGGAGTGTTGTCAGTGCTGAGGAGGTCTCTAACAATTTCATTGTAAATTTCAATTGCTGAGAACTTCAATATAAACGCTCTTTCTTCATGCTAAAAATGCCAAAATAACATTGTGTCAATAGCACTTACTAATAATGCTATAAACAAGAGCTCCGGTGGAGAATGATACCCAAGAGTTAAACAGGCATATATCAATATAATAGTAGTCTAATTACCCTCTTTATATAGTCAAAAATATCTGCTACAGCATATTCGGTTATTCCAACCATCGTGTATGTCTTTCCACTACTTGTTTGCCCGTATGCAAAAATACTTGCTGAAAGAATATATAGACACCTATATTAATCAAAGTGGGCAATGCGTATAAGAAACTAGCCAGCATAACAATATATACTCACAGTTAATTCCACCGACAACTGAAAGAGCAACTTCTTTGGCCCCTTCCTCATATACCTGCCTAGTGACACAATCACCCCGAAATACTCTGTCTACCACCAATAATAAGAAAAATTTAGAAACACTCTGCCCATAATTAATGGATCTCCAATTCAATGCCTTAATTATTAAAAAAAAAGAAAAGTTTGAAACACTATCATACTACAAAACTATGCAAAATGCATTTTAAGCGAAATAAAGGTAGGTTAAAAAATTAAAGTTGAAAAGAAAAAACAGGGATTGACACCTTAGCAAGTTGCGTTAATCCATTCAGCCAAACAAGCAAGGAAAAAATCCACCTAATGTTTGCATCAACATAAACTATTTTCTAAAGTTAGACAACGTAAATTAGGAAAAGAGTGCATTGCCGCAGCAGTGAGCCAAAGCAATGCAATCTGAAACTAATCGAAATTTAAAAATAACTAAACGTCATTCTTCAGGTAAGGGAAAGTGATCCCTTTAGGACTATATATTTGCCAAATCTAACCCACGTTAAGTCCCCAATACTTGTTAATATCAGGCAAAAACCTGAAACTGAATCAATGGCAATACAAGTTTCAAAATAATAAAGCAACATTAAGATTAAAGACAGGCATTTGCTTACCAAATGTGTAGGCGCTTGGAAATGTGGAACCCTCACGCAGTGTGTTCCTGTACAAGATGGTAGTATCATTAATGCATTCCCAGTCTGCTGATTCATTAGCAGCAATTTCCTTCTCATTCAGAGGCCTCAGCCTTATTGACACAAGAATCTTCTCTTCGCGGCCACTCACTCCTTGCATCTTCTCCCATTTCAGCAGCTCTTCTCCAGCAATAGCTCCCATTTCTTGCTTTTGACTCGATTTTATTTTTTTCCAAGCCAATTAACAAGCTAATCAGAACTCAGAACATGCCCATGACTCCTAAAAGAGGAAAGTGGGGTGGCTAATTATTATTCTTCATTTCCCAAAATGCAAGCATTTAAAAGAAAAGAACTGGGAGTTCACAAAAAATACTAAGCCCCTAACTACATGCAAGAAGATTATCATAATTCATAATCATGAAATGACCAAACTCCGAAGATAGCAACCCATTAATTTCGGTTGATAAATAAATAGGCAATAACAGCAATAGCGAACTAACTTTAGATTATATCCAACCAACGAAAGAAAGTCCGAGACAAAACAGAATGCTAACTAATTACGCTTTTATCATCAATAAACTATCAGCGGTTGGCAAAATATCACGACCTAAAAGACTTCTGTTTTAAGAGAGAGATGATCAATCATGGGTTTAGTCCGATTAATCAAAGGACATGCTGGTCTTTTACTTATATTCTTTGGTACCAAGCTTCATGTGGAGAGAAGAATAAAGAAGAACGAGCGAGGGAAAAGAAAAAATATAAAAAAACAAAAAAGGGCTTGCTGGGGCCAAAGCATAAAAAGCGGGGTTCCCTTTTTCAATCCTTCCTTCAGCAATGACCAATTGTAATGTAAGAATAGAAAACTTTGAACAGCAGCGACCCCCCAATAACGCTTGAGAACGAAGTAACAGAGTTTTACATAATAAATATGAAATTGACCATGAATTGGTAGTTATGCACAGCACAGCATTGGTCCCAACAAACCGGACCATCCTTTTCAGTTTTCACCCTCCTTCCTTTTATTTTTACTTCTGGCCAATTAACAAAAGCAACACAGACCCTCACTCATTCTCAGAGACATCATTTTTTGACAACGAGTCGAAACCAAGGAATTTTCAACTCTCAACTCCCATGTCCTTTTCGCCACACTGTAACACCGATAACCTAAAAATTCACAGCACAACGTAGTTTAATTACGAATCTGCAACCTTAACTAAGTTTCGGAGCTGCTTTTCCCGTGATCACAGTTCAAAAATCGGATATGAACTCAAATAGAAACAATTGATCATCTACGCTTCTCTTAAATAAATGCCTCGTTGATACACAACAAAGTGCTCCAAATCGAGGTTCACAACTTGAGTGGATCTTTTGGAACTTAGCAAGTGTATTCTTCTTCAGAAGCCGGCACAAGCCACAACGTAGCGCTAACTATCAGATTTTGTGAAGAAAAAAAAAAGAAGGAAAAACATATACACAGAGAATAGTGATCGAGAAGAAGAAGAAAGAAGAAAAGCATACTTGGCGAGGAAATAGAACAGTGAGAATCTGAAACAACTTCACTTCACGAATCGCGAACCACGATCTGAAGCAGAACACAATGCGGTGAGTGAAAGAGAGAGAGTCGTCGGTTCGGTTGATTCTTCACTCACTCTCTCTCCCTTTCTCTCAGAGTCTGAAGCTCACACGCATGATAGTTGGGAATGGACCAGCGGGCGCGTAAATCTGATGCGGTGTCTATTTCTTCCATGTTTCTATTTTTTCTTTCTTGTCATTTTTTAATTTGACTTTCTTTTTTTTTTTGCTCTTACCCTCGCTATGGTGCCAGGGGGGCGGGTAAATGACGATTGCGTCCTTGCCTTTTGCTTCTGTGCTTCAATATTCTCATAGTCACCTGAGAGGGACTTTGTGGTATTTAACTACTGTATTTATTTATGTTAAGAAGACCTGAGCGTTTGTGACCCAAACGCCGCTTGGGCGCGTGCAGAGTGTGGACAAACCACTTCTACCCAGTCACGTTAATGTCTTAATGACTGGTTTTGTGAAACCGTCCGTACGGATTAAAGATCCATTCCCCGAGCATCGGCACGTTTGGAATTTTGTGTATAACGGTCACTGCAGTTCATAAATACCGTAGCACTTCCAATTATTTATTTGTGGATTTTTCTATTTTATCCGTGAGTTAAAACACTGTTTTATTATGAAAATAATAAATTTGTTTAGGAGCGAGAGTTGGTCTTTCATTTATGGCAGAAAAAGAATTCAGACCCTAAATACTTATAAAAAAAATTATATTTATCTCACTTTAAGAAAATAAATGAAGACTTAAATTTATAATTTTTCTTGTCTTATTTAATTAATTTAATTTTGCTTTAGTCTCTTTTATTTGAATTATGCATGCTTTTGGTTTTTAAATTTTTTTAACTTTAGTAAAAGATTAATTAAATTTGAAATATTTTGTAAGATAAAACATTATAGTTTACAATGAAACATTTGAATATTTTTATTTTGAATGAAATTTGATATTTTAATTAGAGAGTTTTAAGTACAAGAAGATTCAAAATAATTTAATTGATTCAATTTCTGAATATTTAAGTAAAAAAAATGAGAATTTGAGAGTTTTAAGTATAATAAAGTTAATTAGGAGACTGATTTTACTTAATTTTAAAAATAAAGAGACTCAATCAATTTGAAAAGAAAAAAACTAAAATCACATGTAATCTAAATTAAAAAAAATATAATTATAATTAAAACTATTTAATTCAACCAATTCCTTATAGGTAATAAAAAATTAAATAATACATATATTGTACAGTGTAATTTTTTTTTTACATTGTCGTCCAATTACAAACTGTAATATGTAAAGAATTTGTTAATTTCTATAATAATTACCTTAAAAGTCAGATTAAAAATGGTTTCAGATTAATTAATAGTGTAAAATTTTTTACATTAACATTTTATGCCTATTAAACTTATAATAAAAAAACAAACTAGCATTCACAACTCAATATTATATTACATGTTAAAAGATTCACGTTTTCACGTTAGTTTATATTATAATCTCCTCACACAGACAAGATTTAACATTCTTTTTATTGTATTCGTGTATGTTTTATTCCTTTTTATTTATAATTTCCTTAATTAATTAGAATGTACAAATAGTGTAAAAGTTTAATAATATCATGTATGGTAAGATACAGATAATTAATTTCTGTAATTTAAAAGTTATAACTAAAGTGATTTTTAATTAGTTGACCTTATACAAAATTTTATAATAACAGTGTATACAAATTAAAATTTTTTCAAATTATTTTTTTAGTAAACATAGGTTTAGAATTAAATGTTAACTATTGTATTTATACTTATCTAGTTTAGTAACAATATTTAAAAAAATATATGGCTTTATGTCTTAAAAACACTTGATTTCACATTTTAATTTTCATCCTACACGTGATTTAATGATCACGATTGTCTGTCTTACTCTCACATTAATACATTATTCAAATACGATTGGTAGATAATTTTGGAAGAAAATTTGATTTAATGAAAAAATATAAGTAAATATTATCTTAAAGACACTGATTAATAAATTAAATGTGAAATTTTTTTGTTAACATGTGTTATTAATATGTTTTCATTTTATTTTTCAAAGTATTTATTCATTTAGGAAGTACTAGCAATCTACTATTTATTCGATCGTTTTTATTTTAGAAAATGATACTTAGTACTAATTAAAATTCAAGAAAATAGAATATACACTGACAGTATAAAGTAGTTTTATACTGTTATTCAATCACAAATCACTATTATGATAAGTTTGTTAACTTTTACGATAACTGCCTTAAAAGTCATACAAACAGTGATTTTTTATTGATTGACAGTGTAAAACTTTTTATACTGACAAGACATAACTATTAAACTCTTAAAATTCTGAATTTTCTTATGTAACAGACAACATTAATGAGATTTCAGAGAAATTAGATGAGTTCCTCAAGAAAACTTTTTAAAATAAATTATATCATAATATTACGAAATTTAGCAATGATTAACCTATGAGTATCTGTAATTCTTTATCATACCATAATTCATGCTACTCAGTTAGTATCATATAGATAAATAACATAACGTCCTTTTAACCTCAAAATTTGTTATAAATACTTTGTCCTTTAAGTACCGCCAACATCAATTAGAAGACAAATGATCAAATCCTTGTTCCACAAAGAGGAAATATTTGTTCTCTCGCACTATTATTGTTGTCTTAGATTTGAAAATCAATGAACAAAATTAATTAAATTGAAATCATATAAATCATTATTCTTTCCATAGCCTTCATCTTTAGCATAGTTGAGGAGGGCTGAAGGGTAGATCTCTCTCCTCCTTAGTTTTTTTTTTTTTTCCCAATACCTTTAAGCTTCACAGGAATTTTTAAAGCATGTGTTGAAATTTATTTCTACATTATATAGAGAGTAAGATTTTTTTTTTCAATCTCTTGATTAATGCTTAATATTCTTTTTTTTTAATGAACATTTCACGCATTACTCCTACAACTAGTCAAAAATTTATCCCAACCATCTTAAACTACTCACATTTGATCTTTATTTATATATTTAATTTTCTTAATTTCTTATTCTTTTCAATTTATCATATTTTATATCTATCACTAAATTGAATTTTAATATTTTTTAAAATAGATTATCAATAAATAAAATTAATCTTTTATCACAATTTAAATTGTTTATTGTAAATCTTAAATACACTTTATATATATTCAAATATATTTATTATGAATTTAAAATATAATAAACTTATATATTAAAAATATTTATTTGTTATAAATTTTAATTGTAAAAAAATAAACACTATCATATTCAATACACATTATAATACTACTTATTTCATGATAAATCTTATCTTTGCCTCCAGAAAGCGAATTAACCAATATAATTTTCAAGAGTCCTTCTAGATCTCAACAGTGTATTTTTTTTTTTTTACCCCCATCTAATTATAATTAAGATTGGTGTTTTCTCAGTAATAGTATATTTAAAATTAATTATTAATATTTAATTATATGTTTATTTATTTAAAATATAACATTTTAATTTATATTTCAATTAAATAAAATATATGATTAAATTTTAGATATTAATTATTGAATATTATTGATATCCTTCAGAAAAAACAAGATAAAAAAAAATCTAATTATGTATGTTTTATTTAGAATTGTTAGGAACTAGCCTCTAAAGAGGATGCATGAGAACAGAGACATTTTCTTCGTTTAGTTAACCTTCACTTAATTAACTTCAATGTTAAAAAATGAAGTCTAAAATTTACAATATAAACTTTCATTCCTTTTGTATTATTATTTTAGTTTTTAAATATCTTTATCCTTAATTTAGTTTATTACTCATAAAATATCATGAATTTAATTTGTTAGTATGTTAAATGTTGTTTAATTATGCACTCATTACCCTCAATCTGATAAAGATTCACTCAGTTGGTGATATATTACGTGATTAAGGACTTGTTTAGATAAACTTCTTCATAAGCACTTATAGGAAAAGAAAATAAGAAGGTAAAATAAAGTGATTTTTTTTTTCATAAGTTGAAATCAATTTATGCACTTAATTTTTATATAAGTTTTCTCATTTAACTTTTCCTAAAACTGAAATGCATAAGTTAATTTTAGTTTATGGAAACAACTCAATTCAATTTTCCCTTTTACTTTTTTCCTATAAATATTTATAGAGAAGCAAATGGATTGTTAATTGTAATTTTTGGAGAAGTAAATGTATATCCAAACAAGTCATAAGACAATATTGATAACAAAAAAAAAATCAAAAACTAAATGGATTGTTGATTGTAATTTTTGAAGTCTGAAAATAAAAATTCTACTATCAATATTAAAATATTAGGACATATTGCATACAAGTTATGTTCTTATTCATTTATATGTCTAAGTGCATGTTTGGATTAAATTTTATAAACTTTAAGTTTTTTTTTTTTGGACAAGTTAAACTTAAGTTTGAATAAAATTTATTTTGAAAACTAAATTTGCAAAAATAACCTAAATACTACTTTTAATTGAAATTTGATTTTAAGTCAAATATAAGTGTGCAAAGTATTTTTAAGAGAAACCAAACATGTCACTAAACTTAGTTTACTAAATAAATGTAAATTGATTGAGGTTAATATGCAAACCAAATATAGCCTAACTCATTGTCTTCAATCTAACTTTTTCTTTTCTTTTCATTTTTAAAAGCTATTCGACCAATAATATCCTACGTTGATATATGTTGTAGAAGCTTTTAATCCAATTAAGCATTTATTTGCAAACGATAATCGTCGTAAAATTTTTGCTCTACTTTGTTACAAATTAAATATCAATTTTATTCACGAGCATTACATTTTTCTTAATTAACAAGACATTTAATTAATCTATTGTTATTGACAAATGTATCAAATTAATTCTTAAAATTTTAATTAGCAATTAACTTGTTTAATTTCTAATATTATAAAAAAATAAATATAGTCACCCACTCTCACCATGATCTTTTAATTTACTCAAAGGGAGACCTTTATTGCCCATATATAATGATCCTTTCTGATTCGAGAAAGATTGTCTTTTATAAAAGATATATGTGGTCTCACCCAAAATAACAACTATCTTTCAATTTAGTGTCTTTACTTCTAAAATTTGACAATTATTATTAAACTGATCCCCGAATTTGACAATCATGTGTCAATTTAATTCCGAATGTTAAGTTCAAAATTAATTGTTGTATAGCATAATTAGAGACGAAATTAATTAACTTATGTGTATCAAGATAAAAAATCAAAATGAATACTAATTATCAGAGTTAAAAATTAAATTGATAAAACCTGAATATTAAGGACTAAAATGATTGACAATTATTAATTTCCAAAACTAAAAATTCCTTTCTATAATTTTAGAGACTAGAAGAACTATTAATTTTAATTTTAGAGACTAGTTTAATGATTCATTCTATTATCTTTTGTGACACTCACCAACAATTACCCCATGTATAGCAAAATACTATACCAAAACAATGTTGTTCATTTTCTTTTATCTTCATGTATCTATAAGCGAGCAAATATGTAAATAGAACTCCATCCACCCTCCACATTATGATATTACCTAATAAAATTTGGGCAGGTGCTAATTAGATTATGGGTGTGTTTGTGCATCTGTCTACCCACTTTAAGAGAAGTCCAATATGAAAGATAAACTTTATTGGATAGGCGTTCATCAGAAAATCAAACACGCGCTCTATAATCTTCATTTTAATTGTTTGTTTTAATTTCTATTTTGTAGTAACATGTCTAACCTAGACGTTCAACAAGAATGGGTGAACATAACTTAATAATTAACCCAAACAGTGAAGTGAGTGAACTCTGTCAGACTTGCTCTGTCAGAAGTTAGAAGTGGAAAACAAGGAAGGAGTGGGATGGGCTGGTCCTTCCAACGCGCTTCACGTTGCGATCGGTGACAGCTGTAAGAAAGGCAATATATAAATCAGGACAACTGCTTGCTACCAACCTTAGAATAAAATACCGTACAATGTTGCCATCCATAAATACAGTACAATGTTATATGTGTGGACCTTTTTTTTTTTTTTTGCTAAATTATGTTTTTGATACTTCTATTTTTTTTAATTCACAATTTTAGTCTCTTTATTATTTTTGGAAACATTTAGTTTTCTTATTTTTAAATATCTGCAATTTTAGTTTTCTTATTTTTTTTCTTAGAAATATTTAGTCCCCTTATTTTTAAAAATATGCAATTTTGATCTTTTTGTCAAATTTCTTGCATTAATCGTTAGTGGTTTAACGTTGACTCTGACATGTCAATGTTGACTATAATATTGACTTTGACTTTATCATGTTATTTAAGTATTAATAAGTCAGAATCAACGTTAAACTACTAACAGCTAATGCAAGAAATTTAACAGAGGGACAAAATTGCGAACTTTTAAAAATAAGGAGACTAAATAGTCTCTAAAAAATAAGAGAACCAAAATTACAAATTAAAAAAAATAAGGGGACTAAAATTGTAATTTAACTTTTTTTTTCAAGCATAATATTTATTTCATGTTAAATATCATGCAAAATTTATGAACAAATGAACAGTGTTATCGAGTAGCAGTTAAAAAATATTTAAAAAGACGTCCGTAAAATGGTCCCTATTGTTCGCCTACATTATAATAATATTAGATTTAATCTCTATATTTGACAATATTTTTTATTTTAGTCTCTATGTGGAATAAATTAATATATATTTTATTTTGGTCCCCGCATGAAAAAATTTATATTTTGATTCTTACATTTAACATATATTTTTATTTAGTCCGTATAAGAAAAATACTTTAGCTTTAGCATTATGTTAACAAACAATGGGACTAATTTGTAAAAAAAAAAAAAAGTACTGTAAGCAGTAATATAGTTTTTCATATAGAGACTAAACCAAAAAATAGTGTCAAAGTATAGGGACCCTAGTTTCAATATAGTTAATTTTTTTTTTCACATTATACAATTTTTAATACATATCTCAAGAACATTTTTTGTGTATAATGACAAAAAAAATTCATTACCTAAAGTTAAAAAATCGTTCACTAATGCAAAAAGACTTTTTACATTGGTTAAAAATAACATTATAAATTGGTTCATAAATCGTTTTAAATACAACCGATATAAAATGTGAAGACTTTTTTAATTAGATTTTGAACCAATTTAAAAAGTATTTTTAACTTATTTGCTTGAGAACCAAGTTAAAAAGACTTTGTAAAACCACAACAAGCCCCAACCTAGTAGCTGCCACCACTCTAACCCCAAAACTAGCACAACACTACTGCCATTTTCCTTACAAAACCAAAACCTACACTGCAATGATGACCCCAAATGACGTCGCATCACCAACAAACAAGACACATCATTAGGAGAAGTGGTAAGCGCTTAACCAAAACCCACCAAGAGGTTGTTGCCGCCCGCTGCGGCTACGACCTTGCCCACCTCACCAAGTCTGCCCTTTAGTGCTACCACAAGATGGAGAAGCTACGCTAGTGCCCCCATGCTAAGAAAAAGCACGGCACTGCTGCCATGCCCTGCGCCGCCATGTCCTGGCAGTACCCTGCCGTCATGGTCGACCTTGAATGCGACCCCCTCCCCATCTCCACCCTCTTCCCTCGAACACTGCGACTGGGGCTAGTACCCTCGAGCGTGGCCCCTCGAATGCCACCACATCTTGGAAGTACCCTCGAACGTGGCCCCCTCCTCATCTCCGCCCTCGCCCTTTGGATATGACGGTTGGGGCTTGTACCCTCGAATGCGGCCCCCCGAATGTTACCCCGTCCTGACAACACCCTTGAATGTGGCCCCCTCCCCATCTTCGAGCACAACACGTTTCCAGTACCCCTTGCCCCTCGTACAATACACACCCATTGCATTTTGAAATGACGACTTGATTCATAAGTTTTAGGGAGTTGAATTTTGAAATAATATATTAAATTGATTACACAAATAACTGAATTAAAAAACAATTTTTTAAATTTGTTTGTGGACAATTGATTTAAATAATTGCATATATTTACAAAAGAGTTACCACACTTTTTATTTAGATTGGGTCACGAAAAAACAATTTAAAAACCTGTTTTAAAAAACTACTTTTTACACCGGTAGTTGCTAAAAATATAAGCAACAATTTGCCAGCATTTTTTCCAAGTATACTAAGTGACGATTTTTTTTTCTTATAAACAGTAGTTTTTTTTTTTTTTACTTATTGTTACATTGTAATAAAAATCGTTGACTAAAATATGAGACTAAGCAACAATTTTTCAAATGATTTTTCTAAATCATAGCTCAAACCACTAGCCAACTTAGTCAAATGACTAGCCTAAATGAGAGTGCTATTGAGTCACTATGTCATATATTTTTAATTATAGTTTGTATATTATTATATTTATTACATTCTATTGAATTTAATAATTATGTATAGATAATAATTTTCATTATCATTCTCGCCATCATCATCTAATGATTATTTTAACCATTCTTATAATTTATGGGAACAATGTTTTCATTATTTACGGCAAATATTTATGCGACAATTATATAATTATTAATTCTTAAATTTTATGAGAATTATTTTTAGATTTAGCTTATGATAAATAAAATGGACAAGATTATCTAATTATTGTCTAAATAAAGAAAAATTGTGGTAAAAACTGTTATATATTAGTTTTTTATAATGAATTTTAACCATTGCATATTAAAAAAAAATATAAACTCTAAGAATTTATAAAAACAATTTTTATTTTTTGTTTTCAATAAATTCATATGCAACGATTACTAATTCATAAGAATCATATGGGAACAAACGTATATTTATTGTCATAAAAATAAAAAAAATATGGCTAAAAATTGTTTCTTATTATTTTTCAACAATGATTTTACAAAAATTTTCTCACTAGTTGAACATCTTTAATAATAGTTGTCTATTATGCTTTCAACAATTGTTATCTATCATATGTTTTAGGAATAATTTTATGTTAATTAACAACATTATTTACATTTTAAAATATGTTATATAATACTACATATACGTTAGGATTTGCAATTGTCAATAAGGAAATTGCTAATGATAAAAAAAAAATCGTTGTTATGTTTTAGGAATACTAGTATTTTAACTTGTGTCTTGCAACAAAATAGATATTTATTTTATATAACTTAAATTTATAATAAATAAATAAATAATTTTGAATATATAAATTATATTATAATTAAAATTTGTAATAATAAATATTTTTGAACATATAGATTATATTTTAAATTTATAATAAACAATTATTGTAATACAATATTAATTTTTAATTATTGATAAGTTTTTTTAAAAAAATTATTAAAATTCAATTTAGAATTAAAGATATTAAAATGATAAATTGAAAGAGATAAGAGGTTAAAAAAATTCCTAAAAACACTCACATTAAATAATGACAGCTAAAAACGTTTTCGTTGAATAATAACAATTAAAAATGCTCTTGTTCAAGATAGTTGTTATCATTTAATATATATAATGTATTGCTACAATTATTAACAAGAAAATTGTCAATAATTAAATTAATTGTTACATATTCTTTATTTTAAAAATAATTTTATAATTGTTGGCAATTATTTACGCTATAAAAATCATTATCTATTACATATTTCAAGAACAAGTTTTCAATCGTTCCAAGAAAAGTAATGTCTTAAGTAAAAAAAATATTATAGTTTTTTCAATTCGTATTAAAGTTTTTAGCTACTTGGTGAAGGATATGGATCCTCGATCTAGAGTTTAAAAATAAAATGCACCCCCTGCAATTTGATCCGACGGCTTCCATTGACAGTATCCAATTATTTATAAAAAATTTATATAAGAAACTTAATATTTTAAGGGCCAATATGCATGCAGTTTAAAAATTAAATTGTTGATCACCGAACGTGTAGATCAACTGGTGGAAAATTGTTCTAACTTTACCAGTGATCTCAAATTCGAGTCTTGGATATACAGTTGCATTAAATACTCGATGGTAGAGCTTTGTCGCTGATCCTACCCGACTCGAATAGGATTTTGTGGTCTTTACCAAAAAAAAAAAAATTAAACTGCTGAGCATCTGAATCCATGGTTAACATTATCTTGATTACTAGGTAGAAATTCATACCCTGATTACAGAAAAATTGAAGTACGCGTGAATCTATACAATCTAACAAAGTCAACGAGAATCATTATCATTTTTTTGTTCCTAAAGGACGGCTTCAAACCTTCATAATTTTCTTCGTTTCGTGTTTGAAACTTAGAACAACATTTATTAAGCACAGGAAAACAATGGCGTGGCGTCCCTTTCTCAAGAAGCCATGAATCATAATTACATGGCTTTTTATTTTCATTTAAATCTTGGCCTTACGTATATTGATTGTTCGTTGTGTGTTTTTCATGTTTCGAGGTTAGCTTTGTTAGTCCTAACATAAATAAATGAAATTTGAAAAATATGCCGTTTGCAGTTAAATTAATTTATTGTAACTTGGATTGCAAGTATAGTGTTTACGTAGGTATGATAGGAACTATTTATGTAAAAAGTATATGTATAAATTAGTTTGGCTTCATATTCAAGAATAATTGATATCTTACTGATATTGGATCAAGGAAGTATAAGCGATCAAATAACCAACACAGGATTCATTTGATTGGTTGTTGGCAATGTTCTCTTCTAGTTTGCCTTATCCAGATCATAATGTCGTAAATCATGAAAGCTCCCCGGGACAACCATCCAAACTTACCAAACACTTACTACTTCCGTTCTTTATTATGTGTCGTTTAAGGTAAAAATATATAAACCATAAAATGTAATAAATTTTCTTATTTTGCATAAAATAGTTTTGAAGTTTTTTATTATATTCTTGCTCATTTTTACTTCACAATAAATATATACTAATTATAATGTGTAAATTAATTAAAAAAATAGATGAAAAATAAGGGTATAATTGATAAAAACAATAATTAATATTATCTTAAACTTTAAAAATGACAAATAAATAAAAAAAATTCTAAGAAACCGACAAATAAAAAAGAAGAGAATAAGTATAACTCAATTTATATTATTTTGAACACTATGTTTTAAATTTACTTCGTAGTAAACAGTTCTGCTGCTCATTTCTCATGTTGCTGAATGCTGAGAAGAAACTTTTAATTCCTGGTTAAATTAATGCTGGAATTAGAGGGACTTCCTCCTCTGCTGTTTCTAAAATATTTGTTTATCTTGATGTCCACTTTTATCTTCACTCGTTTTCTTTTTATTTTTTTAATGAGCTATCTTCACTCCTTTTGTTTCGGTTCAATTGAGTGGTCTTCAATTCCCTCCGCAAATTAAGTCCAGCTTTCACTCTTTGACCAAGAGAGCACAACTACATATGATATAACTTAAAAAAATGATTTTCAAAGAATTCATTATTAATTGACTTAATATTTTCAATTAACCTTTACTCTTTTTGTTCCTTTATTTGTTGATTTTTCAGAAATTTTTTGTTTTAATTTATCTATTATTTTCAAAGTATACATTTACTTTTCACTTAATTCTTAATTAATTTATACATTTATAAATAATGTATATTTATTGTACAATAAAAATAAAAAATATAATAAAAAACTTTAAAAGTATTTATAAAAAATAAAAAAATTGTTATATTTTTTAATTTGTGTATAAAAACTTTAAACCATACCTAAAAATTAATGGAGTGAGTAATTATTAAATGACATCAAGGTCTAATCTACAGCCACCTAAATATTTGCGGGTTTAATTCTTTTTGAGAGGGGAAGAAAAGCAATGAACTCTTCCCACCTGCTGGCATAATGATTAATGATGGACCATTAGCATGCCATTGTAAAGTGCCAACAAAAGCAGAAAAACGTAACTGCAAAAGATATCGTACGGTATGGGATTTGCGAGAAGAGTCAAAGACAACTGTTCTATTTCGGTTTTGGGTTGCACGCGTACCTATGATTATATGGGTCCTTTGCGTTTTTATGTGTTCTGAATTCTCTTCCCCTGTTGAAATCAGCAAGCACTTGCAAAATACTTCTTCAGGTGCTATTTATAAAAATTAAATTAAAAATATTATTTATTCTTTTTTATAAGAATTAATTTATAATATCTTTTGTATTAATTTTTTTCTACAAAAATATCTTTAATTAAAGTCATTTATCTGAGTTTAATAAATAGTTAGTAGATATATTAAATTTGAACTTATTAAAAGACAAAAAGTCTAATGTTAAGCGTATTTTTGGAAACAAATATAAATTTAAAATAAATTTAAGACTTAATTGCATATTTTGTCACCTATCTTTGATGATTTTGCAAATTTTGCCACCCAACTTTTAAAATTCACACATTTTACTACCAAATTATTTTACTTGCACATTTTGCTACTTAATTTTCAAAATTTGCGAATTTTGCCACCTCCACTTTAGTTGACCGTTGACTGGAAATCAACAATTAGGGGTGGCAAAATGTGCAAATTTTGAAAGTTGGGTAGCAAAATGTGCAAGTAAAATAATTGGGTGGCAAAATACATAAATTTTAAAAGTTTGATAGCAAAATATGCAATTAAAATAGTTAGGTGGAAAAATCCACAAAATCATCAAAGATGAGTGACAAAGTGTGCAATTAAGCCTAAATTTAATATTATCAACTAAATTAACTAATTTTCTTAATTTGGGTGATATAGTTAATTGAGTCTTATAAATAGAATCGGTGAGAGTAATTAATGAGAAAAAGAAAATGATTTATAAATAACTTGCAAAAAATCTAAGGCAAATTCTAACTAGTGCTCTCAAGGCATTGTTTAAAAATAAAAAATAGAAAGTTTCAATAAAAAATATCATTAATGTACATTTACTATAATTTTCAATGCATTTCCAATATGATTTTCAATAAAACTTTTCATTTTGAATTTTTTAACAAGTGTCCTTAGGCCATTGGTTAGCAAGACCCAAAATCTAATATGGTTGACTTCATCTATATTTATACTTTTATAGTAAAACCTGTACATTTCCTCAAATTTAATTTTTTTTAACGAATATATCTACAATAATTTCAGTTAAACTACCTTGTAATCTTAATTAACTTTAAACCAATAATTAACTCTTACTTTCTTTACACATTTACTAAGAAAAGTTAAATTCAGTTTCCTCAAGATGTTCCTGCCATCCTTTTTTTTATTTTTTATTTTTTCACTTATCCATTTTTATATATGCTATACATAATCTAGTGTGTCTATGTGTATCTTATAATATTATTTATAGTTAAAAAATAAAAATGAGTAAAATAGTAGTGAGGCAATACTTTCTTTTTATATATTTCATATATACATGAAATATTTTAACATAATTATTCTCTTATTATTTATATAAAATAATAGTTTCTTTATTTATTATCTTATCTACACCCACTCTGCTATTACCATTATCAATGTAAATTTAGAAAAAAAATGTTATAATTTAATACTTTTATGATTAGTAGATAATTATTCCAATAATTATAACTCTGCTAATTATCTAGTTTTTTCAACTATCCAATAGTTTTTCACTCTGCTAATTTCCAATAATTATCTCGATTTTCAATTAGTATATAATTTTAATTTATATATATATATATATATATATATATATATATATATATATATATATATATATATATATATATATATATAT
Organism: Spatholobus suberectus; assembly: GCA_004329165.1. Taxonomy (NCBI): domain Eukaryota; kingdom Viridiplantae; phylum Streptophyta; class Magnoliopsida; order Fabales; family Fabaceae; genus Spatholobus; species Spatholobus suberectus. The sequence goes on along the minus strand of CM014731.1, from coordinate 83,917,244 downwards.
AAATATAAGTATTTGTATAATACATCATACTACTAGAGTACTAGTGTACACAGAACAATGTTAAGGAAAATTTATGTGTGGTTTGATCTAACTTATCGATGTTACTTTCGTTGTTTTTAAGTTGTAAAGTCATTGATTAGAAGGTTTGACGATAAAGTAAATTCTAATATTTGGCTTGTGATAGTAATATGATTAATTTATCTTGTAATATAGTTTATCTTAAATAAGATTTAATCAATTTTAATTTTAAAAGTTTTTTCAGTGGTTATAATATTCACAAATATTGTCAGTGATACTTTGTAATCAATAAAATTATTTGAAAAGAACATAATTTTATGATATAGTTTAATATTTTAAAAGGGATAATATTTTTTTGGTTAGTACTTT